>SZYD01001373.1:0-109295 GCA_009363875.1 Mikania micrantha
TAATAATAATAATAATAATAATAATATCAATTGAATCATAATTCATAAACATGTTAAAAAACATAATCCAAAATCATGGAAATTCAAAAAATGCAAAATTTATGTTCACATAGCAACCTGCATATATATCATACTAGGTAAAACACATGTATTATATGGGTTTAATTTATATAATTTGTTACAATCGTTAATTTTTTTCTCCTATTATATAGATTGAATAAATATTAGTTTTTAACTTTGTATAATTTATATATTTTATTGTTATTTTACTTTCTTTTAATTTTTCTACTTTTGATCATTTTTTATTTTAACTTTATTTTCTTTTATTTATAGGGAGACAATTTTATTATTTCAAATATATTATTCAATTTCCATTATTTAATAAATAAAGACATTAATGGAAGAGAGAGAGGCGGGAAATTCATAAATCGACTTAATCAAAGATTGACAAGTGGTAAAGTAAAACTTTTATTTATTATAATACATGAATACATGTTGTAATGGCGTAGTTGGAAAAAAGTAGCAGCGTTTGTTGAAGTGAGAGGGGTGGAAATTTTGAACCCAGAAACCCAGATTAGTTTTAATTTTTTAAGCGAGAGAGCAAAATAACTATTTGTAACTAAAATTTTATTTTTAATATATATATTTTTGTAATATTAAAAATTTGTAATAAAAAATTATTATTTTTGTTATTTAAGTTAGTAGAAACACATCGAAAGAAACGTGAAATTAATATAAAGATGCTTTATAAATTTGATATGCGCTTTATGGTTACATATTTTCCAAAAACTTTTTACAAAAAAAGTTAAATAATATGACTTATGGTATAATCATATATGTTGTTAAATTGAATAAAATTATTATTATTCAATAAAGAAAACAAAGAAAATATCAAGATCTAACAAAAGATGGTTTACAAACAATTAATAAGAGAGAGAAGCGGAAAACCTAATTTTTAGATGAGCTTCAATGTTGACACGTGTCTTATCAAACGTTTATTTATTATATAGTATAGATATAGATATAGATATAGATATTTTATTCTTACAATTGAATAGCTTAACATTATCAGAAGTTCAAATGCCAAAGCTCAAAAATATCAATTTGGATGTGATTTCGTGAGTCAGGGTTTTCTCTTATCTATGATGGGTTTCCTCTTATTGGGTGTGGATATGATCCGTTAGTACATGATCCAAATTGTCGTTCAAACAAAAAAGTGAGATTCAGTGGGTGCCTATACCCCCTCAAGCCTACATCAATCTGTTATCTGTCACCAATAACAAGAAAAATAAGTTTTTTTTTTTTTTTTAAATTAGTGCAAGTCTCTTGTGCTAGTTGAGATAACGGTGTGTTGGTGTATATTACGTTCCACATTGGAGATGCTTTTAAGAACTTCTCATTGTTTCATTCTTTGCCAAGTTATGTTCTTTTTATGTTTGGAACTTGTCTCTGTCTCTTGCGTAAGTGCCAGAAATTGGCTGCCGACTACTTGATACACATCCTTAGGGGTATTGCTATTCATAAACCACCCAAAAACTAACACTTGTTTACCGAATATTCAAAAGACCATTTAAAAGTCGGGGGTCATCACATAAGCTCTAACGTTGAAACAACTGTTCGGCAAATCCTGAAATGACCATAAAAAAACAGGGGTCCTGACTTAACACCTAACGACGTTCAAACAAGTAGTGTAGGATTAGAAAGTTGTCTCTATCCTAAATCATGTTTTCTCTAATATGCTCTACCCTGTTGAGTGGTGTGTTTCTTAGATGATATTCTCACACGCATGTGCTTCATAAACCATTCAAATGTGTCATTGTGGTATCATGTCCTTTCGATATGAGCATCAACTTAAAAATGAATGGTTTGAATTAATTAAAAGGATTATGTTATTAAAAGATGCAGCAACCTGACTACAATTGTACAAAAAACTACACAAAAGGTGACCTTAATTCCCTTGTGTTGTTTTTACACCTCCCCTTTTTTTATCATAATATAATACTGTTCCTTTTCAGAAAAAGCCACTACTTTATGCAAATTCTGATGGGACCCATCCACCTCTATTATGATCTAATATATAGAGAAGCTTCACATCAGTTGGTTCAATGTATAGAGACATCATTTGATGCATTATTCATCGGTCACTGTTGAAAAAGAACCAACTGAGTGAAGCACTATGTCAGCACTAACCTTAAAGTGAGTTATTTAGTTTATGTTAGTGTTTTACTCCATTGTAACTAACTGTTTGTGATCCAAAAGTCATTAAACCTAGTGATGTCTTTTACTGAGAAAAGGCTTAAGAACTAAATGGTTCTGGATTCGAATCCACAAGGGGGTTTTCTCAAAAGCATTGATTTTCCTTCTAAACTAGTGACTTGGTAGTGGATATGATCTAGTGATACTGTTGGTGGCACGATGATACTCCAGTGATCCATCAGTAATCCAAAAATTCGCCATTCAAAAAAAAAAAAAAACTGTTTGTGAAAATAACTAGCATCTAGTTTCACAATCTTATAAGTACCCGCAAATCTTTGTTTCAAAGATTGAAAGGAGAACAATCTAAATGTAGATTGAGCACTTTAGACTTTATAGTACGTCTCTAGCTGGCTAGTTTTCAAGCTTATATTCGATCCTTCAACCGCTTGTTTTGTTCCGTAACATGATCTAATTAAGTGATTTAAGTCTCACACCCGGGTTTCCCCAAACACTTCAAAGAAGCAGAAGCATGGCTGTGTCACTAGGAGCCGATGCTTCTGCTGCTACTTCTGATCATGTCCTTGCTGTTGAGGGACATGATCAGTTGCAGCTTAGTCCTGAGGATCGTAAGCGAATCACTGAACGAACCAAATGGGTTCTTGATTCTCCTGATCCTCCTGGTTTTCACCAAGAGATTATGGGCTCTATCAAAAACGTCATTTGTTCTCAGGAAAACAACAAACCGAGCTCGTCGCAACCTCCATTTTCTTGGATTGTGACGTTTCTGCGTTCTGCGTTTCCGATACTAAGTTGGGCTAGGGATTACAAGCCTTCCATGTTCAAGGATGATTTGCTTGCTGGGCTAACTCTTGCTAGCTTATGCATACCCCAGGTACATTTCTTGATCAAAATTCAAAAAGACCCTATAAGGAATATCATTTTTCAATTTCCCTAATCTTTTTAGCTATGTTTTTAGAGTATTGGCTATGCTGCTTTAGCTCAACTTGATCCTCAGTATGGCCTATGTAAGCTTCCAAAGTTTCATTTTTATCAAAGTTATGTCTTGTAGTAAAAATTTTTGCTATATTCCCTTCCTAAATGCATGTCTTATATTACGTAACTTTCATAGACACTAGTGTTGTGCCTCCTTTGATTTACGCAACAATGGGGACTTCACGCGAGTTAGCCATTGGTCCGGTTGCTGTGGTGTCACTTCTGATATCTGCAATGGTTTCCAAAATAGTGAATCCTGTTGTTGATCCTATCTCCTACACCAAGCTTGTGTTCACTGTCACGTTCTTCACCGGTTCATTTCAAGCACTTTTCGGATTGTTCAGGTAATGATTTATCTGCTTTTTTATTTGGTTTAAGAATCTGTTAAGCCCATCTCAAATGCATGCATCAGTTATCTGATAGCAGCATATGTGGTGCACTCCTGAACAAAATCTCTGAATTTAGGGTGCACTTTGAATAATATTATTATTATTTTTTTAATATTATCGTTGTTGTTGTTATTGTTGTTGATCGGTAGGCTTGGTTTTCTTGTCGATTTTCTGTCGCAAGCGGCAATAGTAGGGTTCATGGCGGGTGCAGCCATTGTTATTGGTCTCCAACAGCTCAAAGGTTTGCTTGCCATAAGCCACTTCACAACAAAAACTGATGTTGTCTCTGTGTTGATTGCTGTCGCTAAATCATTCCGCACTTCAGTAAGCTTTTATCTTTCTTTCTTTTTCTTTTTTTATGTATTTTTTTCTTCTTCTTTTGATTTTTATCGTTTACAATTTTCTTTATTTATTTATTTATTTATTTTCGTTATGACAGTGGTACCCTCAGAATTTCATCCTTGGATGTTCATTTCTCATCTTCATTCTAATGACGAGAATTATTGTAAGCAACATATTAAACGTCTATTTTCTTACAATATATTTCATGTGTTATGCGTTGGATGTTTAGTTTACGGGAAAATTCCCAACATGTCTATTTTGACCAACTTTTGCCTTATTATGTCCATTTGACTTCTCCATTCCAGTTTTGTCCACACTTTAAAGGGCGCCGGCACCTGTTAATTAACGGAAGCCTATAAAGTACGGTCAGCCGCCCGTGACAATTGTGTCAGTGTGGACCCGACATCCGTGACAAAAATTTTGAAACTACGGGCGTGCGTCAGAGTATATGGGCGCCCATGCCCATATAAGCCAGATGGCAAATTTTAATTGGTTTCTATATAAGCGCCCGCCCGTTAAGACCATGGACAAAATTGAAAGCAAAAAGTAAAATGGACAAAATGGGAAAAAACTTGGTCAATCTTGCTTTTTTGGGAATTTTTCCTTAGTTTATTCATTATTGTTTAAACATAACTGTGTAGAGTAAAAAGTACATATATTCAGATCGTGAAGCAATCAAGTTATACTTAACAACAAGAGTTAAGTCAAGCATTAGATATAGTCTTACTCTTCTAGCATGAAGCTAACATAATTGACAACCATGCAAAAGAATAAACCATGGTTGTAAAAATCCCCCACTAGGTTGATTAATATCTAGTCCTCTAAAGCCGACTAGGCCCGACTATCCGATTAGTTGGCCGATTAATCCATAGTCCCCACCCCACCGACCGACTAGCGACAAGCGATTTCTACAACATTGGAATAAACATGCTTTAAACTAAGGTACAAACTAACATGAGAGTGTCCGATTAAGATTTTAGATAGAAAATCAAAGGGTTTCTAGTCTAGTGGTTATCTTTTTAACTATGTTGTGGGAAATCTTGAGTTTGAGTTCAGAGCAAGACATATTTGCTGAAAAAATGTCATGAGATTTACAAAGTTTTATCTAGGGTGAGCTCGAAAGCATGTATTAGAGCATCAAATCGATCTGATAGAACAATTAAACTTCCGTCTTAGGTATCAACATTTCAAACTGTTAAAAAAAATATATTAGATAGAAGATTATGGTTCAAACACGCGTGAAAAGGGAGATTAGCTGCAAGTAATTTAACACTAAAAATAGTATTTGTCGTTTAAGGAAAAAAAAATTAAAAAATAACCAATCGACCGGTCACACCTTATAAAGGACGAAGCCACCTCGTGATTTTAATATGTGTACGATAGATGGTAGGATTTAGAATTATGAAAAGCAATCATTACAAGTAAATGGTAAAAATGATTAATTAATAATGATAAGTAATTAAATATTTACAGTTTTTATTACAAGGAACGTAAGTGAAAGCGTCTCATTGGTTAGGATTTATAGCATTTGAGTCGAAGTCACGAGTTCTATTCTAATTGGCAGCAAGTTTTTGTCTTCTATTTTATTACTGATTTAATTAAATATTAAATAATAATACTGATAATTAAATAACAATAATAATAGTATAATAACTAAACATTGTTATGTTTGTATTTTTTACACTATATTTCACAAATGCAAAACCTATTTTATTATTTTCGTTTTATAATATTTAGCATCATGTGCCTATTTTTGTGGTCATATGCTATTAATGAAACATATAAATGAGCAATAATATTACTTAAATAAATAATAATGTTAATGAACACACGTTTTATTTGTTCTTATATTTATGTTTCTTGATACTATTTTTACGACAAAGAACAACCTTTTTTGTATGACAAACATTTTTACGACGACTATACTTTAGGATTTTATGTCAGAATAATAAGCATTGTATTCAGATATACGGGATCATATTTGTGTTTTAATATTTGCAGTAGTAACGGAATTTCCACCTCAAAGCGCGATGATCCAACTAGATTTTCTTCATATAGCTATGTTTTGTCATTTACCGAATGCTAAAATTAGGGTTTCTTTTAGAGTTAATTTTGTGTTAATTACCCAGAATTAAAATTAGGATTCTTTTAGGGTTAAGAAAAGAGGAAAAACAATATATTAATATAAATTATTCTTAATACTGAAACTTTACGAGACATGTTTGGTTGTTAACAACACCTTTACACCAACCTCATTAAACCAAAATAATTCCTTATAATCACTTTCAGAATAATCTAAACAAAACTTAAAAGTTTCTTAATCCTGTTTTATTTTATTTTAGTATTTAGAGTAAATTACGGTTTTGGCCCCTGCGGTTTAAGTGTTTTAACTATTTTGGCCCAAAATGGAATCTTCTATCAATTTAGCCCCTGTGGTTTAGACAACTATCAGTTTTGGCCCCTCAAACTTAACTATTATAACGATTTAGCCCAAAATTTAACTATGGTTGGGGGCCAAAAACGTTAGTTTTTATAAACCACAGGGGCTAAATTGATAAAAGATTCTATTTTGGGCCGAAATAGTTAAAACACTTAAACCACAGGGGCCAAAATCGTAATTTACTCTTTTATTTATTTTATAAATTGTGAAGCTTGAAAAAAGTTCTTGATCCACAATCCCAGCCAAATTGAAAAACCAAAGAGTTGTTTGATGTCTTTTTAATAATTATATTAATTAAGACCGTACCTTTTAGTCGATTTTATGTTAAGCTTTTTAAAAGCTTCTTAACGACACATCTGAATTATCGGTGAGCGAACCTTTTAATGATTAAGACGAAAGAACCTACGGAATTATTAACTTAGACCACTTACTCATTAAATGATTGTTTTAATACCAAAACATCTAGTTAATTAATTAGTATCAATAGGTGCAATAACTTTAGACAACTTAAATAAGTAAACTGCTAACATGTTAAAAAAATTCAGGGAAGAAGGAATAGGAAGCTATTCTGGTTACCTGCAATCGCGCCATTAGTCTCAGTAATTCTGTCTACCGCGATCGTGTACCTAACAAGAGCTGATGAACATGGAGTCAAGATAATCAAACATGTCAAAGGAGGATTGAACCCAAGTTCAATCAGTCAGTTGGAGTTCAACAGTCCACTCCTCAGAGAAGCAGTCAAAATCGGGATCGTTTGTGCGGTCATCGCTCTAACGGTTCAAAAATAGACACTTTCTTAATCATTAATTAAGAAAAAAAATGAAGATTAGTTATAGTTTTTATGATGGGAAAACATGTTTGCAGGAAGCTGTGGCAGTTGGCAGGTCATTTGCTACAATCAAAGGGTATAATATGGATGGGAACAAAGAAATGATAGCTATAGGGTTTATGAACATTGCTGGATCTATGTCTTCTTGCTATGTTGCAACAGGTATAATATAATTATTAATTAACTAGTGATAAACTGACACAAAACGAAAACATAACATACAATATGCATAATACAAGAAAAAAGTTATTATAGACTAATTTATACAAATTATCGTATAATTATTTCTATAGTTACAGGTTTCATCCTTTAATTTTAAAAGTGTTGATTTTCTTCTTTATCTAAAGTCTAAACTAGTTTATATTATATGTCTTTTAAATTACTATTTTCTTCTTTATCTAAAGTCTGAACAAGTTTATATTATATGTCTTTTAAATTACTGCTATAATGAATACTTTCTTTAAATTTTTAAAAACAATGAAAAAATAAATCTATTGATAAATAAACCTACAACTTTTCAAAAGCCTAAAAGATAATAATTGAATTTAATTTATGTTTAAAAATAAAAATAATGATATTATTCACATTTTTTTAATATTGGTGCTTTATGATAAAATTATCAAGTTAGTTTTATCAAAATAAATATTTTTTTTTGTTTTACTTCAAAATATTTTCTTTAAATTTTTTAGAAAAGTTACTTTTAAACTTTTTGGCAAATTAGTTTTTTAGTTATTTCATAAAAGAAACTTTTTTAGCTAGCTTCTTAAAAACATTTACTATATAATAGTTTATTTCAGTTACGCTTATAAACAAACATAACCGAACCTAAACTTGTTTAGAATAAAGCTCGGCCTCTTATAAATGTCTTTTAATTTTTTTTTTGAACGGCGAAGGTCTCAATCGTGTGAACCCACTGTTTCCAGTCCATATCACCAAGGTCTAGTTACCTAGACCTCCCATGAGCCACCACAACCACCCCGGGAGGAAACATCACTGGGAAAACCCCATGACCCCCTCAAACCCTTATTTCGCTACGGGAGGGATTTGAACCCAAGAACTTCCATTTGAAAGAATATTGGGGTACCATTGAGGCAATGCCTCATTGGTATAAATGTCTTTTAATTAAGCTCAACTTCTAACTACTTTCCAAGATCAAGCAATTAAGGCTCAGACTTTGCTTGTATTATATTTATAAATAATTTAATCATTTTACTAAATTCTCTATAAAGATTTATAATTATATATGTTTCATTAACTATATCATATTTATTAGTTGTTTATATATATATATATATATATATATATATATAAGTGTGTGTGTATGGTTTTCAAACATTTCATCATTTTATTAAATATAAATTATAAATTAAAAACTATGTGAAATAATTTTTTTCATTTATAATTATTACTAATACACACACACTCACACACACATATATATAAGATTGGGAATAAAATATAAGGATTATTTCTAACTAAATAGTCTCCTTATTCTAAAAAGTTTAAGAAGACTTATTAACCATTAGATCATTAGATCAAATTTGATAGGACTAATTCAAAATTTTAGAAGAAAAAGTTGTTGAATGGTAATTTAGTCATAACCATTTTACCCCCACTTTTTTTAAAAACTCATAACTTTTACATACGATATTATTTTTTTTTTTAAAAATATATCATAAAAATGAACATTTTTTATCTTTAAAATAAGTATAATATTTTAATGAATGAATTTTTTTTCAATTTATTATATTTAATTATCTTTAATGTGTCTTTCCTAAACGTTTGTGCATAATTATATTTTTATTTTGTTTTTCTTACATGCATGTAATTGTATCTTTTTAAAGAACATTGTGTCATTCATACTGGCATTGTGTCATACTTGTTTGACATTATGTGTTATGCAACATCATTATGCCTTAAAAAACACACTTAAAAAAGTTTATAAATTATGAAATTTTCCATAAAAAAAAATTAAAAGTAAGAAAAATATTTTAAGGTAGTATTTTAGAAAAAAAATAAAAAACAAATAATAATTTTTGACAATTGTCAAATTCTCATGTGTTCATTGTCACTTGTCATTTTTATAACAACTTGTTAAATTCTCTAATATATTAGTTAATTACATTCTCTCCTATTAATACTTATAATATTAATGAGTAATAAGATAATTTGTCTTTTTTCATACAAGAATATAGTTTTTTCATAAATTAAACATCGAATATTTTTATTAAAAAGCACACTTAAAAAAGTTTATAAATTATGAAATTTTCTATAAAAAAAATTTTAAAGTAAGAAAAATATTTTAAGGTAGTATTTTAGAAAAAAAAAAGTTTAATAAAAACCAATTTTTAAAGAATAAAATAAACCATAAATCATTGTAAAAGTTTATAAATTATGAAATTTTCTATAAAAAAAATTTTAAAGTAAGAAAAATATTTTAAGGTAGTATTTTAGAAAAAAAAAAGTTTAATAAAAACCAATTTTTAAAGAATAAAATAAACCATAAATCATTGTTTTCAAATAATGGAATTTTTATAAACAAATGATGTTTCTTAAAATGAAATGCTTAGAAAATTATTATTTTAAACAAAAAATATAAAAATGTTAGGAAAAATTAAATTTAGTTATTTATGTTTAATGATATTTTCAAATTAAGTCACCTAACTTTAATAATTATATAAATTGTAAATTATCTCCTTGATTTGTAAAATTAGTTTTTGAGATAAAAGTAAATGAACTTTTAGCATCAATTAGTTTAAGAAATCTTTATTTTTACAAAACAAAATAAGTAGGTCACGTATTATTTCTGTAGTTGTTGAAAATCTTAATATTTTATTACTAAAATTGTATAATTTTTAAATTTTTATTACTAATTATTGAATGGTTCTGATTTTGAATTTCCAGTTTTTCAAGCAATTCTCCATACTCTTTCATTTTCATGAAGAATAAATTATATATGCTCCACATATATCATAAACAATATCACCTTTAACGATCTGTATGCTCGAATTCAGGTTCATTTTCAAGGACTGCTGTCAATTACTCTGCTGGGTGTCAAACCGCGGTGTCGAACGTCGTCATGGCAGTCACGGTGGTGTTAATGCTACAGCTTTTAACAGGACTGTTGTACTACACTCCGGTTGCTATACTCTCCTCAATCATCTTATCTGCACTTCCTGGGTTAATAAACTACACTGAAGCTTATAATATCTGGAAAGTTGACAAACTTGATTTCTTGGCTTGTGCCGGAGCTTTCTTTGGAGTCTTATTTGCTTCCGTAGAGATCGGTCTTATGATTGCGGTAATCCTATACATATAAGAATGAGACGAAGGCAGATCTTACCTCAATTTTAATGTAATAAAAATATTGCTTTTTTAAATACCTCACCTCAAGTATGAAACAATAACATATATATATATATATATATATATATATGTGTGTGTGTGTGTGTGTGTGTGTGTGTGTGTGTGTGTGTGTGTGTGTGTGTGTGTGTGTGTGTCAAGGATCAAATAAAAAATCTATTTTGTCTAAAAAGGCTAAAAAAGATTTTTAAAATCTCTAAAACCGACCCAAACGAACTCCGATTGAACTCATTTCGATTGCATTGAAACTGTCTCATCGAACCATACAATATTTGCTTTTTGGTTTTAGCTTTAACAACTAGGTTTAAAGTTTGTATTTTAGGGCATATTTTTTTAACCTTTAAGTTTTATCTTTAGGTTTATGATTTGTTTTTATAATTTTGGTTTTATTATTAAGTTTTATCGTTTATGATTTACAGTTTAAGTTTTAAGGAATTATAATCCGGTTCCAATGATGTAAAAATGAATTTAATCAAAGTTCGTCTATTTGAAATCTTGAAAATAAATACGTGGTTCATATCAAAAATATTTTTTTATTCAGTTTAATGTACACCACATATTTATTTTCAATATTCCAAATGGACGGCCTAGAATGTGTTAAGGGTTTTATCTCCAAGATCGGATTTTTATATGATACAGTTCCAAATGGACGGCCTAGAATGTGTTAAGGGTTACTATTATTATATATTTGAATTCTTTTTATTCATAGTTTTTAGATTATTCATCTGAACACATATTGTGTTAATGTGTTACTCATGTTCACTCGTTATATGTTATGGTAATAAACATTTCAACTTAAAATACAAGAACTTGTTTTCAAAAATCAATCAATTTCTGTTGATTTATGTCAAGATTGTTAGACCTAGTTTTTACATATAATAAATTAAAGTGCATTTAGTAAAACTATAAAAACAGTTTGGTTACCACTTGAGGCAATTGTGTATCAGTTCCACTTTCAACTACATATGCAGGCCATGTAAGAATCAAACATAGTTTTTTTTCTTGCTAAATTTTAAGACAAAAATGCTACTCATTAGTACTTTATGATGAGTAAAGATTCAATTTGTATCACTGATAATTGCTGTTTTTTTAACAGATTGTTGTATCATTTGCTAAGATAATTCTGAACGCGCTTCGTCCTCGCGTGCAAGAACTAGGGAGGCTTCCTGGAACAGATATCTTCTGTGAAGTTGATCAATATTCTGTCGCTCATGCGGTTCCAGGTGTTCTTATAATCCGGCTCAATTCTGGTTTGCTTTGCTTCACAAATGCAAATCCCCTCAGAGACAAGTAAGTGTTTGATTTTTATTCTAAGTCTGCATTAAGATAAGAAAACAACGGGTGATAATCTTCTCTCAAAGCAAGAAAAATGAGTTGGTTTTATTAAACAATTATTATATATTGGGTTGAAATGTGTAACATCATAAGATAGATTCGGTTGTGATGACTAACACCTAAACAAAAGATGAGTCAAGAAAGGTTGATGAATAATATGTTTTAGAGTAAATTACGGTTTTGGCCTCTGTAGTTTAAATGTTTTAACTATTTTGGCCAAAATAAAATCTTCTATCAATTCAGCCCCTGTGGTTTAGATAACTAACGTTTTTGGCTCCTAACCATAGTTAGATTTTGGGCCAAAATCATTATAATAGTTAAGTTTGAGGGGCCAAAACCAATAGTTGTTTAAACCACGGGGGCTGAATTGATAGAAGATTTTATTTTGGGCAAAAATAGTTAATACACTCGAACCACATGGGCCAAAACCGTAATTTATTATATATTTTATCATCCAAATATACAATTTGTTTATTTACGATACATTTTGACTTCAATTAAATTTATGCTTCATAAAAACGACCAACTCAAACCCCAATTTAATATTACCTAAAACTTATCATGCCTCACACC
Organism: Mikania micrantha; assembly: GCA_009363875.1. Classification (NCBI taxonomy): domain Eukaryota; kingdom Viridiplantae; phylum Streptophyta; class Magnoliopsida; order Asterales; family Asteraceae; genus Mikania; species Mikania micrantha. Next base: position 12,461 of record SZYD01001373.1, read on the forward strand.
TATCCAGATCTATCCATGTTCTAACCCTGTTACAAAACCCGACAATTTTGCCAGACGTAAACAAAACTTTTGTTCAAACTAATTATAAAATAATTTTTGTTAATCTTTTAGGATACTGAATTGGGTTGCCGAAGAGAACGGAAAAGAAGGTATAAAAAAACCAATCAAGGGCATAATCTTGGACATGTCTAGTAAGTGACATCTTCGATCGTTCATATATCGTCGATGAACCGATGCGTAGTTTCTTGAAGAAATTTAGGAATTGGATTAATATCATCGTATCTGCAGGTGTCACCAACATTGATTATGCTGGAATTCTGGCACTGGAAGAAACCAACAAAAAGTTGCTTTCAGGAGACATCAAAGTGAGATTCTAATCACCAACTTCAACACTTTATATTCTTTTTCTTCACTTTAGATGTTAATTAAAAACAACATTTTGGCCTCAACCCCCTTTTGAATTTGCAAAGTCAATCCTACTAAAAACAACATTTTGGGCCCTAGGAGCCGTGATGTTACTATGCATGACCCTCTCAACACATGTTGGTTCTCCAAACAAGTTTTCTCGTGTTTAGCAACTTTGTCTGACCAATGAATACAATAATAAGCCCAGTCACCCAAGTAACCCAACAGCAAAATACCACCCACATTCATGAAACACAGACAATGTTGGTGACCCACTATGGTAAAACCTGTTGTCCATCTGAAATATATTGTTTCAAGTGAGACTTAAACCCTGACATCTTTCCAAACGTATTGATCGAGGGCTTGTTGGCACACTGTCTTCTTGTCCACTTGCAGTGTTTTTTTTTTTTTTCAAATTCCTGATCGATCATTAGTTAAAGGGCTTATGATTAAAGTTCATTGAAAATCGTGGTTGTTTCTTCAAATTCTTGATCATTTCGCACAAATTCTTCTTTCTCTGTCGAGCCAATATATACAATCGTTTATTGGTTCACACAAATTAAATCGTTCTACCAATAATCATACTAAAAATATAACACACAACACATCATAATTTTTGTCACCAACTCGGTAATGTCTCTTTAATATGTATAGGATCAAGATTATACAATAACTCTCTTTTATTTTGATAATCGTAATTACCCCAAAATAAATTCAAATCTTTATTTCTTTGAATATAATTATAGGGGTTGGATCTAGTAAGAAAACATTTTTGCCTAAGAAGAGTAAGAAGCAATAGAAATTTGACACGTGTCATCATAAAACAGTAATACAGTACAAAAAACGAAATACAGTACAAAAGGAAACAAAATCCAATATAAAAAATCAAAAATCTAGTACAAAAAAAATCCAGTACAAAAAAAATTAAATATAATACAAAAAACAAAAATCTAATACAAAAAACTATAAAAATCCGGTATAAAAAAATATAGAACAAATCTAGTACAAAAAAAATAAAAATCTAGTATAAAAAATAAGATTTTATACCTAAATTATGTGACACGCGTCAAATTCTTATTAGTTCTCACTCTTCTTGGGCAAAAAGTTCTTCTTATTTGATCTTTTCTCTATAATTTATATACACATACATTTAAAAGTTGGTGCTACAGTACAAAATCAGGGATTGGTCCAAATGTCAACATTTAAGTTGAAGGTTTTTGTTTATAATTTTGAAGACAGGTCGAAGCCAAAAAATAATCGCCGCAAAAAATGTGGCAGATAAAACAAATTTCAATTCATTTCAAATTTTCCAATTCCAATCTTGAAATTTGAACTTTTATTTTTAGATCACTCATTTTACTCACGTATTTTTACCTCACATGATTGTAACATTTTCTTACATTATTTGATAAAAGTCATAATATTTTGACTTTAACCCTTTTAGTTGCCAATGTTTCAAATTGACCCATATATTATAAATAACATATTTTTAATTTGAACTTATTAATTTTTAACTTGACAGTGACCAAAAAGCATTAGATTGTTGTATGGTTGTTTTTTAGCTATTTTTTTTACCTATGTAATCACTACATAGTAATTTTATACTTTTCTTTTATATAACTATTTTTTAAAAATGAGTTTTATGTTAAATTGTGTCATCTTTTTTCCTCTTTTACTATTTAAGTAGATATCTAATGTTTTATTTCTCTATTATTTCTTGAAATTCTTTTTTTCTATTTTCTAATATTTCTTTTAATAATATAACATTGTAACCTGTTTTTTTATCTATGTTCAAATGGTTAAAACTGAGTTACTGTAACAATTTTTTTATTAACATTTTTTCATAAATTACCCTTATGTCTTTACGTTTGAGTTTCGATTTAAGTTAACATTTAATATTGACCCAATCAGTTGACTGCAGTCTTTCACGTTTAATATTATAGTTATATGACTTATATAGATTCGTTTTCATTTTTATAATGCTCATTTTTACAATGGTATAACACATTTATGTTCGAATCAATTGGTCCGATTACCGCCGCGAAGCGCGGGTATATCCCTAGTTATTATACATGTACAAACATTTTCTTATTTTAGATGTATGAGTAATGTCACATACATTTAAAATTTATCACCAACGTAATTTTATAGCAGTTTGTAGTGATAGTGCTTGAAAAAAAGAAAAAGCTTTCACCGGAGCGAAATTTCAAACTCATTTGAATCTACACATACACATAAAAGAAGAAACTGTTATACATTAGTAGTAATGATAATCGAAAAAAGGATCCCTTCCTTACATATATATGTGTGTGTATAAACAACAATAACCTTAAAGTTATATCTATATTAATGCTAAACTCCAAGTAAAAATACAAGAAAATTTCTGAAAGAGGCATACTCAGATATGAAATCAAATAAACTAATCAAAGATCCAAACTCAAATCTAAAATCTAACAGGAACTCAACTAACAAAACAAACTTAGAAGCTAATTCAGCCTTTGGTTGCAGTTAGCTATCGCGAGTCCAAGATGGCAAGTGATTCACAAACTAAAAGTAGCAAAGTTCGTGGATAAAGTTGGAAGAGATTGCATCTTCCTCACAGTTTGCGAAGCCGTTGATTCCTTTGTTGGTTCCAAGTTCACTGGTCCTGGCAATTGTTGATCAGCGCTTGTATCGATCCACGGCTTCTATCGATTAAGGTTGATATCTAAACCTGTTGGTTGCTGCTAAACTCATCAAATATGTTTAATATGATAATTTGTGTTGTTTTGGCTTGACTGTTTTGAGTGAATAAATAAAAAACAAAACAATGGGTATCATAAAGAAACCCCCAAGTATGTGTTCCTGGTGATCATGAACTAGGTTCTTTGTATTTAATTTCCCTTTTTGTACGTGCAACATATATATAGTCAAACGACATGTAATGCAAAGGGTTTTGCCTACTGTTTGTATTTTTCTATTTGAGTTCATTATCTTTGTTGGTTCATGCCCCAATTAAACACACAAACACACACTTAAATTTACGTAAAACACCAAATCATATTAATGTGCCACCTCTTGATGACTTAATCAAATGAGTTGTGACCCGTTAGATTTTGTGACCTGTGAACAAACAATTTACCATACAATCTTTTCATTTGTGTGGCATTCTTGTTGTTTTATTATCTGAATTTGTAGCGTGTGTTGGTTCAGGGCCCTTCGATCTCACATACAACACACTCATGTAACTATATATATGAATGTAAACTTGCAGAATGGAAATGAAATCACTGTTATTTCATAAACAAAGGGGTACATGAAAACAAAGAAGACAACACTTTAAATAGAGATGAAAACTATTAACTAAATGCAAAGAAATAGGAACTGAAATACACACGTTGAAAACCACAACATCATTCCCTTGTTCTCCATTATTGAAGGACTCCAACGTTTGGATGATTTAGTAGTCAACACAGACTAATTCCAATCTTGTATTTCAGTATTTAACATATGCAAAATAAGAAACCACTTTCACCCGGTGACCCGTTGTCACACCCCCACCTCTCGTCACCTGGGTTGATGTCACTGATCACACTAAAAAGGTTGCGGAAGCATAGTGGTGATTTCTCATAGATCGGGTGCAACTACACGGGTTAATATAAAAAATAATAAATAGTTTTAATAATTATTTGGAGGATATATGACCATTTTTTAACCTATATATACTTAAAATTTTATACAATTTAATATTTTGAGTAATAAAATAGTCATATTATCTATTTAAACACTATTTTTACAAAGTTTTTTATGTATCTTGATAATTGAATTTAGCTAAATTGTTATTCAATGATTAAAATTAATTTAATATTTAATATGAGATTTGAAATTTTGAATTTCAAAATTATTTATCAAAAAATAGAAAGTTTTGATATGATTATATTTTCATTAACTTTAAAGAAATTTGATTTAATTAATTTACCTAATTTAAAGTTTGACTCAAATTATATTTATTAAATGAAATTAATTTTAAAATGTCTAGAATTAATATAGTGTTGACATGTACCACATATGACGTAAAAATAATGATAAAACGCCATGTGACCAGTTGTTAGTGTCATATCAAATAGAAAGTTTTGATATGATTGTATTTTCATTAACTTTAAAGAAATTTGACTTAATTAATTTACCTCATTTAAAGTTTGACTCAATTATATTTATTAAATGAAATTAATTTTAAAATGTCTAGAATTAATATAGTGTTGTCATGTAGCACATATGACGTAAAGAGAATAAAATAACAACATGTAACCAATTGTTGCTGTTTTATTACATGGTATAGATATAGATTTTTAGGACCTATAGCCTAACTAGTTTGTTTAGGTCCAACACGTAACATCATTAATTTAGTTAAAAATAATAATAAAACTTCCATAATTTATGACTATTATATATTATAAAAATCGTTTTTGATTGACTGTTAATTATATTAAGTGGATTTAATGTTCGTTGCAATGTGTAGCTTTTACGGGTCACAATTTAGTTACTTACATTAACTTATCGGATATGCACACAGTGGCGGAGCTTGGCCGAACCAAGAGGGAGGGCGGAAATTTTTGAAACCCAAAATACTTGTTAATTTTTTGAAGCGAGGGGGCGAAACCACTATTTTTAACTAAAAATAACATTTCGGCTGAAAAATTAACACTACGAACGTAAAAAGAGGGGGGACGGTCGCCCTTCCCCCACCCCCCGGCCCTCAAAGAGCTACGCCCCTGTATGTACATATAAATCCAACAATTTCATCATCGTAACCCAGTTTGTGGCAATGTTTCAAGGACGTTTAGAAAGTTTGTAAACATGTCGTTTACCACGTTAATGCCATTAATGTATGCTCCGCCACACCACAAGGGAGTAAATAAAGTGGTTGTTTTTACATCGACTGGGACAATTAATAATAACTTAGCGACAGGGGCGGCCCTGAGAAATTGGGTGCCCAGGACGAGTCGGGGAAAAAAGGCCCCTAACGCATTCAAAGCTCCTGACCAAGCGGGGGTCAAGGGGACCGCGCCCCCTTGCGGGGTCCTAGGGGCAGCGCCCCTGGTGGCGGTCCCGCTGGCCAGTCAGCGGGCGGGGGTCAAGGGGGCAGCGCCCCCTTGTGGGGTTCGGGGCAACGCCCCGAAACCTAAACGAAATGTCATAAGTTAATATGTTCGGGATTAACTTCCGTATTTTACCTAAATCAGTCATTCAATAATCAGTAAACTGTAAATCCATGGGCCCAATTTCTTGGGATTTTGAATTTTAATTTCTTCTTGAACGTGAGCGTCCATGGAGCCGGTTAGGATAAAGGGCTTTTGAGAAACGAAATGGGCCCATAAATATATTTAATTGAGTTATTTGTTACTCAAACCCGTGTAATACTCGGGTTTATAACCTAATATATATATAAATACAGGGGAAGGTTCCCCTAAAAAGTCTTTTTTGCCTAAGAAGGCTAAGAAGGATTTTTAAAAATTCGAAAACCGAACCAAACAAACTCCGATTGAATTCATTTTCACTTCAACGGAACCGGCTTGTAATTCACTAAAACCTAAACCTTAAATCATAAACAATAAACCATAATAATAAAACTAAAATTATAAAAACAAACCCTAAACCTAATGATAAAACCTAAAAGCTAAAAAAACATGCCCTAAAATTCAAACTCTAAAACTAGTTGTTAAAGCTAAAACCAAAAAGTAGATATTGTAGGGTTCGATGAGATGGTTCTAATGCCATCGAAATGAGTTTAATCGGAGTTTGTTTGAGTCGGTTTTAGAGATTTTTAAAATCCTTTTTAGCCTTCTTAGGCAAAATAGACTTTTTATTTGATCCTTACCCTATAAATACATATATAAAAATGTGTCCCTCGAAAAATTGGGCCCGGGACGGAGGTCGGGTTTGCCCCTCCCCCGGGCCGCCCCTGCTTAGCGAAACTTTTAAGCATGATAATTATAAAAATAAAAAATAAAAAGTGCATCAAAACCCTTCAAACATGAACATACAAGACATTTTTTCGGCCTCAAAATTTATATCACGAGTGGAATCTCTACGGAAAAGAAAGCTTCGAATATAAATAGATCGATAGCATATAATTCATGTATAACACAACACAAGTCTGCTTTTACAAGGATTTAAAAATAACATTCTTTGAGCCATAGAAAAGAAGATAAAATATAATGATTTGGGTAAACAACTATATTATTTAACATATTTGATGAAAAAATAATTAAATTTTATTTAAATAAAATATTTGTTTAGTTATACATTATGATTTATTTTAATTTCAATTAAATTGATATTTAAAAATGACATTTTTACACATAAACTGATTTTACTTCACACTCATTCATACTTCGTGATATCTTGAACAAAATCAGCTCAGGCGTTTATCTAACTCTGAAAATGCTCACATTTTGCTAGACATGGATTTAATTTCCGTGCTTAAGCGAGTCTATCTATTTTAATAAATCAAGGTTTCTTTGGACACATGTCGCATTCTTATAGCACTTCAACTTTGATTTCCCGCCTCTCTCTCTTATTAAATACACTTAATATTAAATAATAATATTAAATATTAAATATGTTTTTTATACATTTCTTAAAATTAAGAAAAATATTTTTAATACACTAAAAATATATTAATATTAAAAAAACACATTTTAAAAACAATTTATTATAAAATATACAATTTTTAAAAACAATATTTTAAAACAAAATGTTTAAGGAAACATATGTTGAAAAAAATAGTGTTTAAAAAATAGTATAATTATCTTCATTGATGATCAACATGTGTAATACACGGGGTAATACCCTCGTCTAGATTATAAACAAACTTGAACAATCAATTAAAACAAACACCTTTTATGCTATATATATGATCCTTATAATCTCACACCCAATTCAATATTCTTACACCCACTTATACATTACATATACATCATACGTCTCGTATAGTTTGTTATATGTCACGTATAGTACCTACGGTACAAGTACAACCAACACAATCATTCTAGGTATTGATTGGATGTTGTACGCATCGTATAGTACCCTATGTACCAGTACAACGAGTACAATCATTCTAAGTAATAATGAGATGTTGTGTGTCACGTATAATATTATACATGGCTTATATAAGACATTTATATGAGGCACAGTCTGGATTCTGACATACTGAAAAAAGTTGTACACTACGTATAGCCCCAATTTAATTGCAAACCTACACGCCTTGTACTACTACTTCATATGAGGCATACGGCATGGGATATTCACTATGGGTGTTCAAAGTTGTAACAACCGAAATTTTAGTAATTTAATAATAAACGTACGAGATTTCGGTTACAGTTGAAACTGTGACGATTGCATACGGAAAATTCGGCATTTATGACGTGAGCACATTTGGTCGTGCTTGAAATCCACGAGGATTTAGCAACTTTTGTTATTGGGGATTGATAGTATGTGAAAAATGATGAACGTGGGCGAAAACCGTGCGCAAAACGGAGTTCGTATGCTCCCGGAATCGCGAAAACAAGTTTAAATCAAATATTGGAAGAAAAACACGCTAGGCGCATAGCCTAACTCCCAACCCTCCAGAGTCAGGCTATGCGCCCAGGGGATATGTCGGCCAAACTTTGTTTTAAGCGATCAGAACGTTCCAGAACGCAAATTTTCGACCCTGCTCGACCTTTAGACGCAAATTCACCCTTCTTACACCTCTAATCTTCAAATCAAAGCTCTCTGAACATCCAGATCATCCCACGAATCGTATATACAAGTCCTGATCGCTGTTTTACCCGCAGAAACTCGTCAGATCAGGTAACGGTTCGTTTTAACCTTCTAGATTGATTTTGATTGATTAAATCTTGTTTTTGAACGTAGTGATATAGTTAGGGTTGTTGATTATTGCCTAGATGATGGCTAGGATTGATTTTAAGTGAAGAACTCGAACTGTTAACCGGAAAATCCTTGTTTTGAGCCGTTGTAATGCCCGGTTTGCATAGAATCATAACAATGGTTATAGTGGTTTAACCCATTTGATTATGATAAGGTAGGGGATTAGTTTGATTAATATTTGGACGCACAAGGTTAATTCCAAGTGTTTCAAACTAATCACAATCATTAACATACTCATTGAAAGGATTATCTGATGTTTATGATAACAGACAGATCAGTATGTTAAATATGGTTATTAACCCTATTCTAATGCTACGTTGTGATATTTCATGATATCTGGGAAATCAATAACAAGGATTGATCAGTTCTAAGCCATTAATCTGTCTAGGAACATGTTTTAGCATGATAATCAACAACATTAACTATTTGACGACTATCAAGGCAATGTTTTGACATTGGACGTTCAGAAAGATTTAATCAGGAAGTTAATATGTAAATAACATATTAAACGTAAACCAATGCAGAGATAGATCATTAGCACAAGTTGTGAGAGATCTTGCTACAGCAAGACATCAGGTGAGTTCTAGACGCCCTGTTTTAATGTTTAATGTTTTGGGCTGGCATACATGCTTAATGTTATGTTCATGATGTTATGTGTTTAAGATGATGATAAATGGATAATGATATGCCATAATTATGTATGCACGTTTATATGTTATGATGAATGAATGTTCAATGTGAAATGAAGCATGCATGAGAACATGTTAAGTATGATGAATGCATGAAAAATGAATTATGATGATGAAAGGTGTGAAGATATGATATGATGATTGTATGATAACATGCATTAAGATGGTAGCTATGATGATAGTTACAAAATGTTATGATAAGATCCTAGGTTACTAGGATGAAAGTGGAATGTTATGAATATGATGCTAGGATGTTATGATGATACGGACACATGATGCTAGCATAACATGTTATGATGATTCCTAAGTTATTAGGATAAAGATACGATGAAACGATGCTAGCATGATATGTCCGTGTTGTTATGATGATTATGATGATGATTATGATGTAAGCATGAAGGATATGATGCCTTCATGGTTATGAGGAAAAGATGATATAATGCTAGTATATCATATACGATGAAAGAATGATATCCTATACGTGTGATAGGATATGTACGTGATAGGTACCAGTATTTGTGCTGGGAATGAATGAGAGTCAACCATGACTATAACTGGGAATGATGTTCCTATACGTGTTATAGGAAAATGTATGAATGATAGTCAACCACGACTATACTGGGTATGGTTGCTCCCGTACTTGTTACGGGGTAAGTATGACGTTGCTCCCATATACGCGTTATGGGGTAAGTATGGTTGCTCCAGTACTTGTTACTGGGTAAGTATGGTTGCTCCAGTACTTGTTACTGGGTAAGTATGGTTGCTCCAGTACTTGTTACTGGGTAAGTATGGTTGCTCCCGTATGTGTTACGGGGTAAGTATGATGTAGGTATGACGTTGCTCCCATATTCGTATGGGGTAAGTATGGTTGCTCCAGTACTTGTTACTGGGTAAGTATGGATCTGCAGAACGCTTCGGCGGATCAGATCAAAGGTTATGGAGCCTTGTGCCGGCATAAGCCCACTGTTACGCTTGGTAGCAGTGGTTGTATGATGATGATGATTAGGATGTTTATGTGACAATGTTTGGATTATGTGAATGAAATGATGTTTTATGTTAAACATGTTTTAACTTAACAAAATGGTTAAGATGTTTTATGAAAACTAGAACTCACCAGCGTAAGCTGACTTGATTTAGCATGTATGTCAGGTTAAGCTTGGGTCAGAGAAGGCATGGAGTTCAGGCATCAAGATAAAGAATCCGATGGTTTTGGCAATCGTTTATGTATTAATGCAGACATTTAATTATGTTTGACATTATGTTTAAGTTCCGCTGCATGTTTATGAAAGTTTTTAGTTAAAGAGCTATGTGTTATGATGAGACCAACGTACGTGGGGTCGCCCGGAATCGGGGCCTCACAAAAGTTCGGTTCCACACCGCAAAATCGCCCAAATCAGTCATCGGTTTGTTTCACGGTTGGTTTTTTTCAAACATTTGGTCGGTCATTTCAAAAGTTTAAAGTCGTAATAAACGGTTCGATTTACGGTTTTCTTCAAAAACCGATCATAAAAAATTGGACCAGACCATATGTGTGCGCACATATATATAAATATAGATGTATGTATGTACGTACATACATATATGCATGTCTATATACGTGTGCATAAATTAAGTTCATGATTTATTCGCTATTTAAAAAATATACATTTGGGCCTGGTATATTAGTTCGTCTTGGAATATACATGTTTGGCTTGATTCGATTTTATTTTTAACAGGAGTAAAACCCCAAGCCCTAAACCAAACATAACCAAACCGTTGAAAACCGTTATTAATGGTTTGGTTTACGGTTACACTTAATACCGTAAAAACCAGACCGCGAACGCCTTTAATATTCACAATCATATCAGGGAATATAAGGTTGTAGATGTCAGATCATATATGTCACATACAACAGTGTATGAGGCGTACATGTTGCATGAAAACGAGGTTTAATATGTCGTCGACACGTCTATAGACATATACGACACATATAAGGTCGATGAGACGTAAAAACATAAAAATTGGTGTCTAATTTTTTTGAGTGGCTAAATTTTAGGATTATTAACGGATTACTGGAGTATCATTGTATTATCAGTAGTACACCTGACCATATTCACAACCAAGTCACCAATTATGATGAAACTCAATGCTTTGATAGACCACTTTTTATGATTCGATCTCAGAACTATTTGGTTCATGAGCTTATCTTACAACAAAGATACCAATAGACTTTAACGACTTTGCTGGGTGTTTAAATAACCATGTACTTTTTATAAATGACAATATCCGAAATGCCTCTTTATAGTATTTAATTTAATTAATAAAAACAAAAATTACAAAAAAAATTATTAGCTGTCAATACTTATATATCTTTCCCTATCTCAAGATTCTCGGTTTCTCTCTCACTCCTATTTATATTCCCTTCTTCCTCGTTCTAAAATCCAATACATCGAACCTCCATTTTTCACCATTTTCTTCAATCACTGTAAACCATCTCCGATCATTCATAATGCAGGTTAGTGATCTCGGAGATCACATTGGAATGGAGAGTTGCATTGATCTAAACGCCACTGTTGATACTCATACTCATATGGGCGGTGGTGAGGCGTTAACGTTGAATCATCGGAAACCACGAGGACAGAATAAATGCAGATCATCGATGCACGCGAAGGAACTTCCACCGCCGTTGCCGATCCAATCATCGACGGCATTCAAACGGTATTACACCGACGACGGAAGGTTGATCATCGTGGAGGAGAAGATCGAGAGTCCCAAGTTTCAGTTCACTGCGCACAGATCTCACGGTCGTCTCACTCTCCGACTTGTGCAGTCGGAGGGTAGTAATAAGATGACGGTGGACGGTGAGGATGACGGTGGTAGTGGAAGTAGATTTGGCTGTAACGCCACCGTGAGAGCGGCGGCGACGGGGCCGTGTTTCTTGGTTGATCAGAATCATCTTCATGTTATAAGGCCGGTTCGAATATAGCGAGGCTGAATTTTTGTTAATTGAGGTTTTAATTTTGTTTTACTGATAAAAAAAATCGTGTATTACATGGTTTAATTAATGAAATTAAATAATAATTAATAATTAATTATATAATAACTATTTATAGTTAAGTTTATATTAAATATCTAAATTATATTATTTTAATATTATTATTATTTCATAGAGTAAAAAAACTAAAATTTAAAAAAAAAACATTAGAAAGTTATATACATATTATTTATTGGTTAGTGATATTGGTACTGTATCAATAACATCAATTTTTTTTTTTACTTTTTAATGTAAAACAATATTTAAAAAATACGTAAAAGTAAAAGTTACGTGATTATTTTGCGATTGATTTGAAATAAGCACAACGTATAGATGATGAAGGTTATATATGAAAATTACGGTCATGTATATTTAGTATGAAAACATTACCAGAAAATAATAACATGTGTTTCTCAGCTACTTTTTTAATAAAATAGATGCTTAAAGGTTAAATAGAATATTAAATTCTTCATATTCTTATTTTACACAGATTGGATTCAAAATTTAATTTGAGTTGAAATATGTTCTTTTATTTTTGATATTTTCTCTTTATTTTAACTGCAAATTTAAATAAAAAATGAACGATGCACTTCGAAAGTTCAACAGGTTAGAAATTAAAAGCAAGCTGATACCAGAAATTAATGAAGGATTTATAAGATGAAAGGTCAATATTATAAAAACTTTAAAAATTTTCTTACATTTATACTAACAGTGGTATGCATTAAATATTTTTTTTAAAGAACAAATTTATTTTACTCTCAAATTAATAACCCAAACTAATTTATAAAATTGCATAAAACTCGTGACCATAATTTATTTAATTTAAAATACACATGTTTTTTAATAAAAATGTATATATACTCTTAAATCTGTCAAAATATGATAGTGTAGAGTTAATCAATTTTAACAAAAGAACACTTTAATTGTCAGCTTATTTTGATTAATTTAATAAACTCATAAGTGTTTAACATACCAAAAATTTGTTAACTGAGTCTTTAAAATAAAAGAATAAGCATAATCACTTTATTATTATATTTACAAGATAAACCAATTTATGATAGGTTGCAAGTAATAAAAAATTGTGATTGAATTTTAAAAAACATTCTTTAGGTTTTATAAAATTGCAGCTTTCATTCTTTATTTTTAAAAATTCTGATTTTATTGTTTATATAAGAAACATTGTTTCATGTTATTTTAGGCAAACTTTTATTACATTTTTTTGCTAAATTTTTATAAATAGCCAAAAATGTAATTATTAATAAACGATGAAACCTAAACTTTTTAAACACATAAATGATATTTTTCTAAAATTTTTGTTTCTATTTTTTAATTTTTAAATGAAAATGTAAAAAGTATTACATGTAAGAAATGTATTTAATGCTCAGTAGCTAAAAAACAAAAGTAAAACTACTAAACAAGTTTAATTACTTTTTTTTAACGGCAATTTGGATCATTGACGTGTCATAAATCCACTCCCGATCATATCCACACCTAATAGAAGGAATCCCACCATATGTGAAAAAAAACTCATAGCCCAACATTGAACTCCTATTTTGTCCATACTAGGACTTGAACCCGTAAACTTTCCAATATTAAATTTACATGATACATCCCTCAACCACTTGAGCTGAGGATCGGTAAACAAGTTTAATTACCATCATCCAATAAATGCGTTAAAAAATTTGAAAAGTTGGTCGTATGGATAAGCCTAACAAGTTAATTTCAAAAGTTTAGAAAAACGTGTTTTAGGAAAATGTTGCATAAAGACTAAGCAATATTTTAATTTTCTAAAGTTACTTGATTTTTTTATTATAACCTATTAGTAATAGCAAGAAATTACTAATTATAATATCATTATTAAATTTTTTAAATAAAATTACAAATAATAATTTTATGTTTTCTAAAAGTAGTAGGTTTCATTCATTAAAATAACATTTTTTTGGTTAATTTTATAAACTTTAAAAGAAAATATAGCTCTACTTAGCTTAAAAACGTACGTAACTTAAAATAAACTATTTAGAAACGGGATAAAATAAATGGTTTTTGTAAATAAATAAGGAAGTCCGCAATTTTATATGATCTTAAAAGGATATGGTATATAATTTTTAAAAATTTATTCTTACATTATTGAGTTCTTAATTTATAAGAAAAGGTTTTCTTTGGATCATGTTATTTTCACACATATATCACATTACATACTCTATACATTTCGTATAAGCATATGCGAGACGTATAGAAATCATTGTTTTCTTGAATTTTTATATGATTAAGTTCTTAATGTATAAGAAAAGACTCCTATACATCTTGCATAAGTCCTATGACCAATAAGACTTGTATACAAGACCAATTATTGTCGAATCAGTTAATGTCAGAGAGTTTTTACGCCTTGTACAAACACATACGACACTTATACTGTAGATATGACGTTAAAATAAAAAAGTTGTGTCTGAATAACCAAATACTTTCCTTTTAGCATATATAATTTTTTTTTACCTAAACTAAGGACAATAAATTGAAGTATGATGGATCAAAAAACTTTAAATATTAACAAATGCTTTTTTTTTTCAATATTATTTTTTTTTTATGTAAATTAACATTTTCAAGATCTTATAAGTTTCAAATATTAAGTCTCTTCTAAGTACAACGAAAGGTTTTAGCATATATTTTAATTTATTTTTTTTGTTTATGCTCGCCGGTAATGGTGTAATGAAACGTAACAACAATGAATAATTTCTCAAAATAAAAAACAAATAACTAATAATAAAAAATCGTTGACTACAAATTTTGAATAAACAATTCTTCAGAGTTTGACTTTATTTTTTCGTTTAGCCCACCTAAAATAAAGTAGAGCCATATCTGTTCAACACGTACCTCTTTAGGAAAATAGTACTTTTTCAAGACGTCACAAAAAAACAGCTTATGTTTGATACTCAGAATTTTTCTGATATTAAATTATTAATTTTAAGACTATATGTCATGTATCTAAACAACTATTCTTGTAACACACAAGTCATATATGTAAATGTACAATTACTCATTTCTTATTTTATGTAATCATATTTATCGTAATCATGAATTTCTCTTAACTAATTCTGGTTCCATCTTTAACCAAGGACTTTCACACCTTAATCACCTCATTACACATGCTATATATAATGAGCAACACAAACATATCTGTTTAAAAGTGGTATGCAGTGTAAAGAAGGGGATCTATATATGCTACATTTCATATGTTCATGATATGAAATTTCGCATTTTTAAATCAATGAAAAAATAAACTTCAGAATTAAGTACTTTTTATATATCCATGTCATTACTTTCTATCAATTGATAATGTATAATTTATTTAATTATTTCATTTACTTCAGTTTTAGTATTTTAGTATGTAATATATATATATATATATATATATATATATATATATATATATCTGTGTGTGTATGTATATATAAACGTTGATATTGTATAGCTAGGAACCTTTATGTTTAGGGACTTTGGGTCAGAAATATTTGTTGAGTTTGAGGACTCAAGCAGTGGCTATAGGCCGCAACCCTGAGATAACAAATTAAAGCGCTTGTTGGATTAGGTTATGCAATCTGCACAACACTTAGACAGGATTTCTTATCAGATTTAATAGATGAGGAATACTATAACAATTTTCTCATAAACACAATGGCAATTAAGAAAAGATAAACACATAAATACTTCCAGCTCAATATTTATTTCTCTCATTTGTAAAGTGTACAAGACTCTTGACTAGAAACACACCTTGCTAGGTTACAAGTGAAAGATTATATACTAAGAGCTACAGTTGTATCCTCGTATAAATACAAAGCTGGACAAAATACTAGAAATAAACTAATGTTAAATATACTGTTATGACATGACAGATTAAGCCATATTAATTACAATTAATACAAATGACTTCATTGACTTTTACATTTAATACCTAGACTACAAAAGGCATTAATGAGGAAATTTTCTACTGATCTGATAGTTGTACCTTATTGCTGACTATCACAAGAATGTCTTTTGGTTAAGTTTTGATGATAGAAAGCAGCTCTGCAAGTTGTGTTCTTGTGGTGTGCAACGTGTGCTGATCATCGGAAGCCCAAATCATTGAAGCATATAAATTATCTGATCTTCGAAAGCCCAGATTATTGAGGGTTGTAACATGTTGTGTTCTTTAGAAGCTTTGTGTTTCGTCTTGTGTTCGGAAGGGCAAAATTATCTTCCGGATTTATTCAGTCTTCCAAAGGTTGATTATACCTTCCGAAGGCTCTGAAGGAAAACTTTATTCTTCTGATGCTTTCTTTGGACTTGTTGGGAGTTTAGTGAGGCTAAGAGAGTTTATGTATTTTGAGATACACTAGCCTTTTTGATCTTACAACGCTTTTGAGTGGCAACTCATATACGTGTACATCTACTTGCATCCTTCTTTATTGATTTCCTTATTTAAATTTTGTTTCTTTTAATCGTATCACATTTTTGTGCTAACATATTGATCGAGCCATTCCGTTGCATCGGTTATGGGATTCCATGTATGCCCTTGGTTATTTTCACTTTTTTTTATTAAGCTATTCCTTTCTTTTAGTTTTTTCATGTTTTTAGAGACACTAGGTACAAGGTGTGTTTCAAGTGTGGGGATAGGAATAATCTTTCCTTTTAGTTTAGAAAAAGAAAAAAACATCAAAATCTAAAACTACAAAAAATTTAAAAAGTTTGAAAAATCCAAAAATTTAATAAAACAATGATTTTTATGAGTCCCTTCCACCTTTTGTTATATAGCCTAACAAGTCTTGATTCATTGTAAATCATTCCAAAGGCTAGTCAACATGAGTTATTGAGTTTGTTGCATGATTAGTCTTTAAGTTGCATGGTAATCTTTACCAATTGGATTGTTTTCTGCAACTTATGTCTTTGAGATTTTAAGGATAGTAACAGCTATTTGGTAATTGAAAACTTTTTATCCTCCTATCAAAATCTATTCTATATGTTTTGAGTGATATTTTGAGCCTTAATATCTTTTATTATTTATTGATTCATTTGTATGCAGTTTGACCTGCGCGTTGCATTGCTTTCGAACTTGGGCTTGTTTACGTTTTGAGACCTTGATAATAATTTTATACGAATATGATTAACGCATTAGGTTTACTCATTTTCTAGCATGTTATAATCCTTTTATTTTTTATTAAGTTCTAAACCATCACATATACCATTTAGACACCCTGTTGAGGATAACTTTTTGATTTGATTTAGCAAATTTTCTTTAAATATATCCAGTTACTTTGAAAGTTATATGCTTATTTATATGTTAATTGATAGTTATACAGTATAAAGGAAAAAATAAAAAGAAAGAATCATAAAAAATAGTAATATGAGTAAATAAAAGGTCAAAAAGACCAAGTGTTAGTTGTTTGTTTAAATGCTACAGGGACTGCAAGTGTTAGTGGTGACTCAATATCATTTAATGGTGTAAGATATAACCATGAGGTAAAATTTGATTATGGGAAATAGTTAGAGGCAAATCCCACTAATATTCAATAGGAATATATAAAAGGTGACAACATCACAGTGTATAGAGATAAGGTCATCTCAATGGCATATATTCAACAAGATGAGGTCACAAACTAACTATGGGAGGCGACTACAAGCACCATTACACATGTGGCAAATGAGACTCTAGGGATCCATAATAGGAGGATTTGTAAGCACAAGGAATCTCGATGATGAAATAAATAGATGCAAAACAAGATAAATGGTAAACAATACATTTTAAGGCAGCTTTTGAGGTGCACAGACGAGCAGGAGCGAGGGAGATTGAGATATAACAACAAAATGGAGAAGATAGAGGCAATAAACTTAGTGTATAGACACATGTACAAAATCTTGGAAACAAAGGAAGTGGAGCATGACATGTATAGGAATGCTAGAGTCAAGGAGCATATGAGACAAGACCCAAAAGGCGTAAAGTTTAAAAAGGGAGAGGAAGGAAGTGCGTTAATCAAGGAAGTGTGTTTTAACTTGAGATGAATGAAATACTTTTATGATCTTTTCATCGGCTGGAGGGCTCACAATGAAGAAAGTCACAATAACACTATCCAAAGAAAACATTGGAATAACTACAATTGCCCAAATATCATACAGATTAGATGGAGACATCAGTTAGCAACATGGAAACAACAAAGAAAGTGGGTCTAAATGACATACCTATTTGAGTGTCTTGTAGAAGAAGGAGCCTCATGGCTGACCACTTTGTTCAACCTCATTAATCAATGGAGGCCTAGTGTCCTAGTTTCTATTTATAAGAACAAAGGAGATGCGCCATTGGAACTACAGATGAATTAAGCTGTTAGGAAATACTATGAAGCTACAACAAAGAGTAGTTTAGACTAGGATTAGAAGACAAATGCAAGTGGCGGTAAATCAATTTGGTTTCATGCCAAGCCAACCAATTATAGAAACAATACACATCCTAAAGAGATTGATGGTAAACTATAGATAGAAGAAACATGATTTAAATATGGTATTCATTTACCTTGAAAAATCATATAACATTGTGTCACATAAACTATTATGGGATATCTTAGAAGCTAGAGGGTCACAAGAAAGTATATAAAAATAGGTAGGGATATGTATGGTGGGAGCAAGTAGGAATAAGTATGATGGGTGTGAAACAAGGGTTTATGTACCAATTGGGGAATTCAAAATTTTTTTCCTTTGGAGGTAGGCCTTCACCAAGGGTTCATGTTGAGTACATTTCTTTTCATATTTTTCATAGACAAGTTGATCCAAGAGACACTTCTATGTTGCATGATTTTCACGGATGGAACAATATTAGTTATGTAAACTAAGCAGATCCTGAACATGTGTTTAGATGAGTGGCGAGCAAAACGGTAGAGCAAAGGTTTGAGGTTAAGTCATTCTAAGATTGTTTAGCTCTTTTATGGATTAAGTAGTACATGGATGACAATGACACTTAAATCACTATCGAATGCCAACTTGTCTCATAGTCAACTAAGTTTAAGTATCTAAATCGTTTGTAGAGAGTGACAGGGACATAGAAAGTGACATAAAGTTCCATTATACGAGAAATCTTTTGCTCACCAAGCATAAGATAAAACCTTTTCTCAAGATATCTTCCAAACTGTTGGGGTGATCAAACAATTTTTTCTGGAATACTCAAGGGGATTTATGAAATAATAAGAATCTCTATCGTTCAGTAGGAAATTTTTATAGAAGAAGATCTTATACGCTAACTAGAGGAATTCAGAGCTTACGAAACTATGCTTAAGAGAACAGATAACCAGGAAAGACAGAAAGGGAGAACAGACGCTGTCGGGCGCCGGCGGCTGACTCAAGTTTCTTCGCTCGGAATAGACTTCACGATTAGCCAACTAAAGAAAGAAAGGGATGTAGCGCAGCTTGGTAGCGCCTTTGTTTTGGGTAAAAGGAGTATTAAGATCCACATTCTGCGCAGAAAGAAGGTGAAAACTCATCATCAAGGCGGTTTTTGTCTTTTTTTATAGATCAGTTCAGTCTGTAAACAAGCGGGTGATTTTTAGCCGGGAAACTGTTTTCAAGCCCCTTGACTTTCTATTAGATTAGTTTAGTCAGTTGAGGTTATATTCAAGGATACTATTTGACAATAGTTTCATAAATAGGTTGAAGGGAAGATTTAATCGAGTGAAACTTCGACCAACTATCCTACATGGAACAACTATTAAAGGATGTAGATTACAAAAATGAGGATGCTAAGATAGATGTGTGAAAACACTAGATTAAATGAGGTAAGAAATTAAGGAGGCTTTTGAAGCAGAGAAGACAAGGATGGTAGATTGAGATGGTCTTGGCATGAGAGAAGACAAGTGACGACACCAGTGAGAGAGGGGAATCCCTTATTATGAAGGGGAAGAGGGGCGAAGGCATGCCCAAACTAATAAGAGATAAGTGAAGTAGACATGTATTTTAGTAATGCACCTCTTCGACGACATAAATTCATGATAAAAGTTCATGGTGACATATGATGAAGATTAAGGATTTTAGAAGACTTTATAAACGTAGTATAATAGTGTCACAGGGATGTATAACCATGTCTTAGGTGAATTTTTCATGTATCTACCACAACTTCATTGCATGCAAATGGGTGTGCCCTTTGATTTTTATGCTATGTTATGTATATTATGTCATAGGGTATTATGATACCACATAAGTTGCAATTTATAGTACCACATTATTTTCATATGGCGGTGATTTACATGATCATATATGCCTATATATGTTTCTATTTAAGCGAGGGGTCTATTAGATAATATAAGTGGATTTTCTAGGTATGATCGATTAATTGAATGATATTGTTTGAGTATACATCATGCCTGGATTTATAAGGATTTCGTTACGTGTTTGTATTGAATATATACCTTGTTAATCAAATGTAAAAATATTAATTTATACAAATTACACTTTCATCTCCAAGTTTTTAATTACTTTTAATGTAGAAGATTAGAATATACGATGTTCAATCCTACTAAATTTCCATTAAAACTATCATTATTCTTATGAAACATGTGAATAATATTACTCGTGTAGTCATTATAACTAGTATATAGAACCTCAAGTCGATCATTTTATAAAATAAAAGTGATCCATTATTTGATTAGTAAATGTAAATCATTAAAAAATTGCCTTGGTAAAAGATGTTAGACTATTGTATAATTAACATCTGCTCAACGAACTCTCACCGTCATTATTTTCAAGTCCGACATTAACGTTGATAGAAATATAGAACTCCACATCATGCTTTACCATGTAATTGATAGATTTGATATATATATATATATATATATATATATGGGATCGAGTAGTGCTCGATTTACAATTTAAATATTAAAATATGATAATGAAGACAAAGAATTACATAATATGTAAACGAATCCTAAGCAAGAACAATTTGGCGTATTCACGAGCCGAACTGTGCCGAGCCAAGGCAAGCTTGGACTCAGCTCAGATTGTAAACCGTGCCTGAAATCTTAGCTCGGACTCGGCTCGTTTTTAATCGAGCCGACTCGGCTCAGATTGTTTTTGGCTTGGTTTTTACATAATTTAGATTTTAGGATACAAGTATGTGACTTGTGAGCTCCAGATCACGTTTTTCTATTGTATTTTTTTATTATTTTTTCTTTAACATAATTACAAATATGACATCAAAGAATAGTTATTATTAAAAGTAACCCTACATTTTTGTATTTTGATATAGCATGTTTTACAAATGAGCCGAGCTAGCCTTGGCTCGAACTCGGCTCGGTTTCAAAGCAAGCCAGCTCGATTCGGCTCGGTTACAAATGAGCCTTATCCAAACCAAGCTTTTTTCGACGAGCTACGAGCCGAATTCGAGCTCCGAGCTTTTGGACAGGCTATTGGTGATAGCAAGAGACTTGGACTTTATTTATTAACATTTATGTAAAAATCTATAAGGAAAAAAGCTGAAAATGACAACGACTTGTGGTTTGCGTTGATCGTTTAGTTATATATCTTAATGGGTTACGACATAGTCAAGGTGTCCATATATGTGTGGAAGTGGATCGAAAAGAAGTACGCATTGGATTGTGTGAGTTACTTCAAACTCAATGTTTTGTCCTCATTCTTATGATTGTGTTCATGATGATCCATTGATGTTCGTGTTTTATGATTGCATCACTTTGTCTTTGATTTTGAAGTAGTTCAACTTTATCGTTTTGAAGATAAATATGGCATTTTATCGGATATACAAGAAACTTCATAATTTGATTAGTTGTCGAACACAAAACAAATACTTAGATGTAAACAAAATAAAGCATGTGTACAACATATAACTACAAGAGAACATTTTATAAGTAGCCCCTATTTTTCAATAACTAAAAAACAATAAAGCCTTGTTTTGGGTTAGCTGGTTGAGGGTGTATGCCCCTATGTCGATCTATAATTGTTTGTTGGGATTTAAAAAATATCTACGAAAATGAGTTTTTCATTTATTTCTTTATTTTACATTGATTTATATTTCTTACTTGATTATGTCTTTGATTCTTATTATTTTCTGAATTGATTCTCCCCTTCTAAGTCTCTTTAAACCACAGAGATCATCAGTATCTGATCTCCTCACTAATTCATAACAATAATCATCATTTACATGTGTTTAACCTCAGTGATATACATGGGGGCCAGGGGACCAAACTCATAAATCTACAGGGACGAACTCAATACGTATTAAATTTTCGGACAACAAACACATAACATTACACTACGTTATCATTCGTCAATGTTTAAACCCTTCCTAAAAATTGATTTCATTTTTCATCTAGCTTCTCAAGATAGTGAGTACTTTTACAATTATCTTAAATTTGACTCTTCAAAAAATGGTGTGTAGACTAGTGCAACTAATAAATAAGTCATACTCACAATAAGTACGTTATATAATAATGATTAGTTTGAGTGAAAGCAGAATTAGCAAATAATGCACATAACGAAAGATATGCTAAACCGAGTAGTTAAAACGAGCATAATAAGTAGACCCCAAATTTCACTATGGATTCAGGTTATGAAATTTATATGTTAGATAGGTATCTGAAAATCATGAACGTGGGCGAAAATGGGGCGCAAAAAGGAGTTCGTATGATGCGGGAATCGCGAAAACAAGTTTCAAACGCACCGCACACGACAAATGACATGTCAAGCTGCCATGACACGTGCCAAGCAGCCATGACACGTGCCAAGCAGCCATGACACGTGTCAACAGGCATGCCACGTGTAAAGGGGATATTCCACGTGTCCCAAGAGGTCGCCACGTGCCCGGCGACGTGTCACAACCCCGGTGCCTCGATTTGCTTGCCATTTCCTATAAATAGACTTCACCGGTTCATTTTTTTTCGTATTTCTTTCAAACACCATGCTTTTCTCTCAAACATAATACCTCTATAAGCCTCCTTTGAGATTATATAAGTGTTGGGGAAGCTCGGATTACGCTCGGAACGCTATCAAAACGTTAAATGGAGCTCTGCTCGTTTATCAACAGGTAAGGCTTTAAAGCTTTCGTTTACTTAAGTTATCTTCCCGAGGTAACACGAGACTTATCCAAAGGCCATGATAACATGTTAAGCAAGTTATTATAAGATATTTATTTAAATATTACCTCGTGGTTAATGAAACGAGCTAAACATTCGTATAGGATAACTTAACATAAGTCGTTGTGTGATGGAGGGTGAATGGAATGAACCTAATAAGCTTTAAGTGGTTGATTTTGATTATATTTATATGGTTATATTCCTTGAATTAGATAATGTTGCGTTTCGGTTGCGTTTCAGGTTAAAAAGCTAAGAACCGGAGAATATGACGATAAATGAAGTCAAGGAAAGATGGATTGATGTTTATAGGATGATAGAGAATGGAAAAACGAAGATTTTGGTCCAAACGAGAGGTTAAACAGAGTCCGGATGAAGAAATGAGAGCCAAAACAAGTTTAAAGCGAAAACCAGACCAGGGGCGTACCCCTATGACTCAGCAGTACCCCCCTACGGTGCTGAAACATGAATTTAACAGAAATCAAGAGGCGTACCCCTACGGCTCAGGCGTAGGGGGTACTGCAACCCCAAAATTTGGTTTTTTAATTATTTCGATCTAGGGTTTTGGGGCATCTATCATTCAGCCTCCAAGGACCTACCTAGTGCGAAAAAGAGTTCCAAAAGTCATTCTTCATCCATAGCCATCGATCGGGGTCATTTCCAAGGCGAATTCCGAGATCACCCCTGTAATGAGCGGCTAATTCCTCTTGTGTGTTCCTCTAGGTGATAGGTTCTTGTAATTGGATAATTAACTTTGGTTTTCATGATTGTTTGGACTTATAATCTAATCATTCGATGATTTTTACTTGTTAATTGATTGAATGGTTGTAAACAATTGATTTTTATTATAAACTTGATTCATTACTTATCAGTTCCTGAGAGTTCTAGTAATTAGGATTTATTAAGTTATGTTTTGGGTTAATAATTATCAATTGATGTTCATATGATAATCTTCCGTTGAATAACCGAAGCAAGTAGTCTCTGAATGTCACAATCTTTGAATCAACTGAATCATGTCTATGTGATTTTACAGATTGAAAACCAGGTTAGAAATCTAGTTTGAATCGGGATCCTAGGGGAACCACTTTGCTGTTATTTGAACTTTTTTCATTATTGTTTGAAACCATTTTAGTTAATTGCAATTTCTTTTCAAGTTTAACAAACAACATCTTCAATTCAAGTTTACATTTTCCGTTTTAGTTAAGTTTAGTTCACCAATCGATTAACAATTACACCATCCACATAAACTCTTCATGGTTCGACACCCGACTTACCCTAACTAATAAGGTAGCTGGGACTTGAGTTTTACTTTTATCTTTGACTGACACTTCGACATCGGTCAAATTTTGGCGCCGTTGCCGGGAGTTAGTGCGCTTGGTGTGTGTTAATTGATTTTTTTTTGGTTTTTGCTATATTTTTCACTTCTTGTTTTTTATTTTTCTTTGTTACGCGAGGTTTGTTAGTGTGCAGGTAACAGGTTGATTGCATGCATACTCGGTTTTCAGGTCGGGACTAGCCATTGGAATTTGATCCAGAGATTGAGAAAACTGCAAGGATAAATCGGACATTACAAAGGCTAGACAAGATAGTTACTCCGGGTTCTAGAAACACCAATCAAACCGGAGAGAGTTCAAATCAGTCTGTCCCTATGGCTGATCAGAACAACCAAAACCCACCACCACCACCACCAATGTAACATCAGTGCCGGAACCGTCACCGGAACAGTGATCGTGAACAGTACGTGAACAGTAACCAGGTACAAATCTTATGTAATTCAGTGTATTTCATAATCACATCAAGTTTAGTATCAATTCAGGTTATCATAACGCAAATTCAGAAGTATTTCAGAGAAACAAGTTCAGAACAAGGGTTCTTGAGTCAGATAATTATCTGGCAACACAGAACCATCATGTGATTTATTTGGTAGGATTCTATTATGTATAAACGTATGTGAGGCTTTACAGAACAAAACAGCACGAATGTCGTTACGTGAATGCTAAACTGACGGATTATTTGTATAGGTGACGATCTGTACGAATAATTCTGAAAGTTTAACGTTCTGAATGATATTCAATAACTAGAAAACAATATTGAAAAGTGTAGTTATCGTCGTGTTTGATCGGGTGACGATTCGAACAAATACGTGCGATGACCGCGCGATTCGATTTAAACGTTAATTAAATACTTTTGGAAATTTAAATAAATAAAAGATAATTAGTTAATTTATTAGGAATCACAATCTAAAATAATTCTATAAATTCTATTTTATAAAACCGTATCGTTTCGTTACGACAAATGAAACGAAACCGACGTTTTAAGCGAAACCGAACAACCGAAACGAACCCGAACTCACCCGGAGTATAAATACCCGGAATGAGTCTTCTTCCTCATTTAACCACTTCACTTTCTCTCTCTAAACTCAAAAACCCGGAACTTTCTCTCTCTAGAAAGTTCCAACTTCTCACATCTAGATCTCACTCGTTTCTTGACAAAATCTCGCGTTCTTGGTGTCCAAACAACCACCACAACATGTAGAACACGAAAGTACAATCGATCTAAGCTTTGAACCAGTCGATTCGAGGTAAAATCCGAGTTTTTGTTCGGTTTTAAAGGTTTGAAAACCCTAGAATCGACCCCCTTCTTGAAACCGACTAACACACTTCAAAACTTAGGGAAATCACTCACGACACCTCTAGAACATGTTAGGAACGAGTTTTGGTTTAAACCCTGGTCATTTACCTTGAAAAGCCATGGCAGCACCTGCGTTCTTCGACAGGCCGAATGGCCAGGATCAGTTCGCCGAATGGCCAGGCTCAGTCGCCAGACTCCTTCGCCGAATGGCCAGGCTCAGTCGCCAGACTCATTCGCCGAATGGCCAGGCTCAGTCGCCAGGCTCATTCGCCGAATCGCCAGACTCATTCGCCGAATGGCCAGGATCAGTCGCCGAATGGCCAGGCTCAGTCGCCGAATGGCCAAGCTCATTCGCCTGAACCATATTCGGCCTTCACCCTTATTCGGCCAAGTTGTTTCGGTTATGGCTCCTTCGGCTAGGGGTTGGGTTAGAACTATCAATCTCGATCAAGAACTTTGGGCGCATAGTATGCATGGGGATAACATAGGGTGCATGGACGGGTTAGGTACACACACTTCATGCATGGTGTGTGTGTGTGTGGGTGCATGGGAAGTGTTAGGGTTTTCCTAACATAAAGCCAACTTTGTATTAACTAAAAGTTAAACATGAGTGTCATTTGGTCTAAGGGTATGAAACCATCTAATGAAAATATAGATTTTAATGTTAGTGGGTTCAAAACACTTGAGTATTCATGAAGAATCAAAACAGTAACCTAAGGTTTGGGGGTGCTAATTTAGTTATTAACACCTAACCCTAGGAAATTTCGTAACAAATATGTGATTATTCTAGATGATATATCGAGTTATCTAGTACGAGTTATTCAAAGAATCATGGGACGATCAAAGTCTAATAATGGGTCCAAGGGTGGCCCAATGGGTTTACAATAAGCCCATCAAGTTTAATTACACTTTTCTTAAACTTAAATATGTTTTTAATAAAAGAAATTAAATTATAAACCTTATTAAAATAATTAAATGATTTCTAAATAAAAGTTTAACTTAAAATAAATTATATTAAAGATGTGTTAAATAAAGATTTGTGATGTAATTAAAATAAACCCTAATCATCTAGGGTTTAAGAGTTAATAATATTGGGTCTATTACGGGTAATACAATTAGACTAGTTAAGGGAAATCCTAGAAACACTTTAGTAATGTAGGACACTTAGTTGCACACCGAGACCAAACCCTAGTTACGACAACTACCGTATGTACTTATCATATTCGAATTCTTTTAAAAACAACTCAGGAACTGAAGACACCTAGGCAACAATCAAAGAGAGCGCATATCTTTTGTGGTAATTCATTTCAGAGCAACACAGGTGAGTTCATTGCCCCTTTTCTAAACATTTTTGTTTTAAAACGCGGGGCTGAGAAGCATGCGTAAACTGTTTTATTTAAACTGTTTATTTAAATGCTTTTATTTATTATATGTTTTACATATATTATGTTGTTGATACTCCTAGACTCCTGTCTAGGAAATTGTTAAACAAGATCAAATGACTCAAATTAATTAAAGTACTCTTATGAGTAATACTTTAAATCTAAACTTTAAATCAACCCTTAGTCCATCAAGCTCAAATTCAAGAATCTAAATTCAAAGTGGAATCTAAGGAACTAAATCAATATATCACATTCAAAGGAATCATAACTCAGTGTGTGATCTGAGAACAAAGTATCAAAATCAAGAATCAAATATCATTGTGAATCATGGAAATTCTAAAGATCAAGATCAAGAGGCTCAATGAATCAGAAATCATAAATGTGTGTGAATCATTGAAATAATGAAATCATTATGATCTAATGAAATCATTAACACTCAAGTTAAGGTGGATGTCAGTTGTATAGGGAATCAAGATCACGTGTAACACACATATAAAGTCCCACTCAGAAGCAGAAGACCTTTGGGTCAGGCTGTAACGGGCAATAACATGAACTATCAAATGATCATTATCAATGTCAAAATCATGAGAATCAAGAGATCAAGAATCAAAGGATATCCTTAAAGTCCCACTCAGATGCAGAAGACAATTGAGTCATGCTGTAACGGGCAAAACATTAAAGTCCCACTCAGATGCAGAAGACCATTGGGTCAGGCTGTAACGGGCAAAACATTAAAATCCCGCTCAGTTCAGGTGTACTCCTTGTGAGTTATGCCTGACATGGGTCACGTGTGAGAGGTTACAACTTGGACAACCACCAATAACTAAGTCTAATTGATTGAGTAAAATTATACCCAATCATCATGTCTTAGTTGTATTTAAATGTTTATTTATTTATTTCATTAAATAATTACATTTTATTCACTATCACTGATTTTTGGAAAATCATGTATCTATGTTCGAAATCAAGGGAATCAAAGGTAAATCAAGTTTTGGAAATCATAATCTAGATCAGAGGTGTGTTAGGTAAAAATGCTTAATTATCATTAACATCAGTGTCCTATGCGGATTAGTATGTGGTGGGATGGCGTCTGGGCGGGGTCGTAGCCTCGACCCAGGGGTATGCCCTATATATAAGCATACCGATCTGGATGATACAGCTGATGTTAATGAGGTTAGGGTCTTTACCGAAAGAGGTTTTCAAATCATTATCAAATCATTTTCAAATCATTATCAAATCATTTTTCAAATCATTATCAAATCAGTTTCAAGTCATTATCAAATCATTCCAAATCATTTTCAAATACTAAATTACATGAACTCACCAACCATGTGTTGACTTGATCTTTTTGCATGACTTCTCAGGTGACGAACAGGTCAACTAAGGAGTTATTTCTTTTGGACTAGGACTTCAGATAGAAGACTTAGTATTTTGGACCTGCATACTTTTGAAGACATCATTATACGAATTATTTTGTATATCTTGTGTAAATACAAGATAGAAATTTATGATGTTGATGGTAGATTTACATCGTTAAATTATAAACAATACTGATGTAATTTAACTTTGTAATTCTATTATATTTAGCATTTCTCAGTTATATCATATGCAATGTAAACAGTCTGATCATCACGATTATCACTCACGATATCGCGCCCCGGGAACCTTCCGCCCGACGGGACAACCGATCCTATCCCGCCGGCTCGGGGTGTGACAGATTGGTATCAGAGCCATGGTTATAGAGAAATATAGGTCATTTAATCAAACGGTTTGGCCTAGACTATAACCTAGGGACCCTGCATGTAGAGAACATAGGAATTAGGAATTTACTTGCATTGTGTCTTCTGCATTCGATCATTGCACTAACCAATGTTCTATTGGTTATGATTAGAATGTCACCAAGAAGACAACCATCACCGCCTCTCCCTTCGCAGGAGACGGACCCAGCAGTCGAGGCACTCGCAACTCTGATCACCGAACAGTTGGTGGCGGTTCTCCCAGGAATCATCACCCAGATCAGGAACAGTGAGGAGCTTGCTAGGAACTTCCCACTACTTACTGCAGAGCAGAAGGAACCGGAAAAAGGAGAAACCAGCAAGAAGCCTAAGCGTCATTCTGCAAAAAGGCGAAAGAGAACTGTGGACTACACTGAAGCTGTACCTATCAGTCAAATTCTGCCAGATTCAACCACAGGAGTCGGTGCTCGTTATGAGGGAAAAACCCCTCTTTGTTCAGCTTGTCACTACCATCATCGAGCTGAATTTGTATGTGTGCAATGTACGCGCTGTGGAAAGACAGGACACTGGAGGCAGCAGTGTAGGTCACCAATGACCTCTACTCCCCGTCAATACGTTGGTGCATATCCTAAATGTGCCAGATGTGGTTTTCACCATGGTGAGAACAAACCTTGTCGACACTGTCTAAATTGTGGAAGATACGGACACTGGATCCAACAGTGTCGATTTATTTCCACTAGGAAACAGAAACAAAAAGTGAACACCTCTACATCCTCTGCTAATAACAACTGCTACACATGTGGAATGCTTGGACATTTCAAAAGGGACTGCCCTAGGCAAAGACCTCCCGCAGACCCAGCAGTCACTGAGGAACTACTTGCTTTACCAGCTCCTGGGGAACATTCGGAGTCCGATGACCTCACAGGTATGCATATTTCATACTGTTATGTTAAGTTGCTTATTGGAGTGCTAATTTTAAAAGCATACTCCGTTGTGACTTTAGAAACAATGAATTCAAGGAAACTGTAGGAAGCTAGTTGCAAATAAGATAATAGGAATAGTAGCCTAAGGAAGTCTTAGGTCAAATAAACTTTAAATAAATAAATAAAGGTAGGGTGGGTCTTAATTACAGTCTAGTTACTATAGTTAGGAAAATAACCTTATCTAGTCGAACATTAGAAGGCCGTAGATAGTTAGATACTAAAGCCAGTATGTAAACTATTATTCCGTCACCTAGAACTGTAGAAACTCGAATCATTTGGTTTAGAGAACCTCGGTTCTAGGATATCAGGAAAGGATGACCTTAAGAACTGTGCTAGAATCATAACTAAATTAGGATAAGTAGACCGAGAGAAAGCAGTTAGGAATGCAAGGCAAAGATATACCAAAGATAAATATTTCGAATAAAAGATGGGCATTCCAAGTTACGGTAATGCCTTTCGGATAGAAGAATGCACCTATGGTTTTCATGGACTACATGAACTGAGTGTGCATATTGTATCTAGGTCAATTTGTCATTTTCACTAAGGATAGCATACTGATTTATTTTTAGCGACAAGACAAAACGCGAACAACATATCAGGGATAATCTAGAGTTGTTAGTTGTAAAGGAAGAACAACTCTATGTTAAATTCTTAAATTGTGAAGTAAGGATAAGGATAAGTAACAGTTGGAAACCACATTTACAATAGGTTTCAGTAAGTCACATGATTTTGGGTAGGAGTGAGGTAGATATACATCACCTCACAGTGAGTATAGGATTACTTAGAAGGGATAAACCATCACCTTTATCTCAATAGTAATACCATATCTTAAGTAGACCTTCCCGAAATATAAGTCCACTTTCAAAGTTTAGAACAGATTAAACAGATGGTGGAGTATGTATGCGGTTATATCAAATAACCTAAGAATTCACCATGTGACTTAAGAATCTTAATCAGACAATCAAGATTCAGAGTTGTCAGAGTCACCTATGAAAGCTTTCAGGAGTGTGTCAGATGGTAGAACAGAGTGACAGTTTAAGATAAACCGGATGAAATATCTACTACCAAAATAGTGGGTGGATTCCGGTGATAAATAAATCAAGAAGAGTTACTCTTGAGAAGGCACGCGGACCAAATGATCAATGCATCCGGGCGCCGATAAAATATACCGAGACTTACGGAGATTTTATGGGTGGCCGAGAATGAAGAAAGACATAGCCAAATGTGTAGGCAGATGTCTTGCGTGTGCAAGAGTAAAGGCGGAACACCAGAGACCGTCTGGTTTACTGGAACAGCCTGAGATTCTGATCTGGAAGTGGGAACAAATAGCTATGGACTTCATTACCAAGCTATCCCGCACTTCCAGTGGTCACGATACAATTTGGGTGATCATTGACCGCTTAACAAAATCTGCTCATTTCTTGCCGATACGTGAGACATTCACGATGGATAAACTGGCAAGATTGTATATCAATGAGATAGTGGTACACCATAGTGTGCCATTGTCTATTATTTCTGATAGAGATAGCAGATTCACATCAAGGTTCTGGCAATCACTGCAGAAATCTTTAGGGACACAATTAAATTTGAGTACAGCTTACCATCCACAAACGGACGACCAAAGCGAACGTACAATTCAAACCCTAGAGGATATGTTAAGAACCTGTATTTTGGATTTCGGTGGGAATTGGGATTCTCATTTGCCACTGATTGAGTTCTCCTACAATAACAGTTATCACAGCAGTATCGGATGTGCACCATTCGAGGCTCTCTATGGCCGGAAATGTCGATCACCGATCTGTTGGACTGAAGTTGGAGATAACCATATAACTGGGCCAGAGCTTATTCAGGAAACCACTGACAAGATTGCTCAGATTCAGAGAAGACTGCAAGCTACAAGAAGCCGACAGAAAAGCTACGCTGACAAACGACGTAAGCCGTTGGAATTCCAAGTGGGAGACCGTGTCATGTTAAAGTTTTCCCCATGGAAGGGTGTAGTACGCTTTGGAAAGAAAGGCAAATTAGCACCACGATACGTGGGACCGTTTGAAATCATCGAACGTATTGGTCCTGTGGCGTATAGACTGAGATTACCAGAGGAGCTCAGTGGTGTGCATGACGTGTTTCATGTCTCAAACCTAAAGAAATGCCTTGCTGACGAGTCTCTCATCATTCCGATTGAAGAAATTCAAATAGATGAACAGTTACATTTCATAGAAGAACCTTTGGAGATTATGGATCGTAAGGTTAAACAACTGAGGCGAAGCCGTATTCCGATTGTAAAGATTCGATGGAATTCAAGACGTGGACCCGAGTTTACTTGGGAACGTGAAGATCACATGAAGTTAAAGTATCCCCAACTGTTTGAAGAGGAAGCTGTACCCTATAACAATTCTTAAATTTCGGGACGAAATTTCTCTAACAAGGGGAGACTGTAACATCAGTGCCGGAACCGTCACCGGAACAGTGATCGTGAACAGTACGTGAACAGTAACCAGGTACAAATCTTGTGTAATTCAGTGTATTTCATAATCACATCAAGTTTAGTATCAATTCAGGTTATCATAACGCAAATTCAGAAGTATTTCAGAGAAACAAGTTCAGAACAAGGGTTCTTGAGTCAGATAATTATCTGGCAACACAGAACCATCATGTGATTTATTTGTTAGGATTCTATTATGTATAAACGTATGTGAGGCTTTACAGAACAAAACAGCACGAATGTCGTTACGTGAATGCTAAACTGACGGATTATTTGTATAGGTGACGATCTGTACGAATAATTCTGAAAGTTTAACGTTCTGAATGATATTCAATAACTAGAAAACAATATTGAAAAGTGTAGTTATCCTCGTGTTTGATCGGGTGACGATTCGAATAAATACGTGCGATGACCGCGCGATTCGATTTAAACGTTAATTAAATACTTTTGGAAATTTAAATAAATAAAAGATAATTAGTTAATTTATTAGGAATCACAATCTAAAATAATTCTATAAATTCTATTTTATAAAACCGTATCGTTTCGTTACGACAAATGAAACGAAACCGACGTTTTAAGCGAAACCGAACAACCGAAACGAACCCGAACTCACCCGGAGTATAAATACCCGGAATGAGTCTTCTTCCTCATTTAACCACTTCACTTTCTCTCTCTAAACTCAAAAACCCGGAACTTTCTCTCTCTAGAAAGTTCCAACTTCTCACATCTAGATCTCACTCGTTTCTTGACAAAATCTCGCGTTCTTGGTGTCCAAACAACCACCACAACATGTAGAACACGAAAGTACAATCGATCTAAGCTTTGAACCAGTCGATTCGAGGTAAAATCCGAGTTTTTGTTCGGTTTTAAAGGTTTGAAAACCCTAGAATCGACCCCCTTCTTGAAACCGACTAACACACTTCAAAACTTAGGGAAATCACTCACGACACTTCTAGAACATGTTAGGAACGAGTTTTGGTTTAAACCCTGGTCATTTACCTTGAAAAGCCATGGCAGCACCTGCGTTCTTCGACAGGCCGAATGGCCAGGATCAGTTCGCCGAATGGCCAGGCTCAGTCGCCAGACTCCTTCGCCGAATGGCCAGGCTCAGTCGCCAGACTCATTCGCCGAATGGCCAGGCTCAGTCGCCAGGCTCATTCGCCGAATCGCCAGACTCATTCGCCGAATGGCCAGGATCAGTCGCCGAATGGCCAGGCTCAGTCGCCGAATGGCCAAGCTCATTCGCCTGAACCATATTCGGCCTTCACCCTTATTCGGCCAAGTTGTTTCGGTTATGGCTCCTTCGGCTAGGGGTTGGGTTAGAACTATCAATCTCGATCAAGAACTTTGGGCGCATAGTATGCATGGGGATAACATAGGGTGCATGGACGGGTTAGGTACACACACTTCATGCATGGTGTGTGTGTGTGTGGGTGCATGGGAAGTGTTAGGGTTTTCCTAACATAAAGCCAACTTTGTATTAACTAAAAGTTAAACATGAGTGTCATTTGGTCTAAGGGTATGAAACCATCTAATGAAAATATAGATTTTAATGTTAGTGGGTTCAAAACACTTGAGTATTCATGAAGAATCAAAACAGTAACCTAAGGTTTGGGGGTGCTAATTTAGTTATTAACACCTAACCCTAGGAAATTTCGTAACAAATATGTGATTATTCTAGATGATATATCGAGTTATCTAGTACGAGTTATTCAAAGAATCATGGGACGATCAAAGTCTAATAATGGGTCCAAGGGTGGCCCAATGGGTTTACAATAAGCCCATCAAGTTTAATTACACTTTTCTTAAACTTAAATATGTTTTTAATAAAAGAAATTAAATTATAAACCTTATTAAAATAATTAAATGATTTCTAAATAAAAGTTTAACTTAAAATAAATTATATTAAAGATGTGTTAAATAAAGATTTGTGATGTAATTAAAATAAACCCTAATCATCTAGGGTTTAAGAGTTAATAATATTGGGTCTATTACGGGTAATACAATTAGACTAGTTAAGGGAAATCCTAGAAACACTTTAGTAATGTAGGACACTTAGTTGCACACCGAGACCAAACCCTAGTTACGACAACTACCGTATGTACTTATCATATTCGAATTCTTTTAAAAACAACTCAGGAACTGAAGACACCTAGGCAACAATCAAAGAGAGCGCATATCTTTTGTGGTAATTCATTTCAGAGCAACACAGGTGAGTTCATTGCCCCTTTTCTAAACATTTTTGTTTTAAAACGCGGGGCTGAGAAGCATGCGTAAACTGTTTTATTTAAACTGTTTATTTAAATGCTTTTATTTATTATATGTTTTACATATATTATGTTGTTGATACTCCTAGACTCCTGTCTAGGAAATTGTTAAACAAGATCAAATGACTCAAATTAATTAAAGTACTCTTATGAGTAATACTTTAAATCTAAACTTTAAATCAACCCTTAGTCCATCAAGCTCAAATTCAAGAATCTAAATTCAAAGTGGAATCTAAGGAACTAAATCAATATATCACATTCAAAGGAATCATAACTCAGTGTGTGATCTGAGAACAAAGTATCAAAATCAAGAATCAAATATCATTGTGAATCATGGAAATTCTAAAGATCAAGATCAAGAGGCTCAATGAATCAGAAATCATAAATGTGTGTGAATCATTGAAATAATGAAATCATTATGATCTAATGAAATCATTAACACTCAAGTTAAGGTGGATGTCAGTTGTATAGGGAATCAAGATCACGTGTAACACACATATAAAGTCCCACTCAGAAGCAGAAGACCTTTGGGTCAGGCTGTAACGGGCAATAACATGAACTATCAAATGATCATTATCAATGTCAAAATCATGAGAATCAAGAGATCAAGAATCAAAGGATATCCTTAAAGTCCCACTCAGATGCAGAAGACAATTGAGTCATGCTGTAACGGGCAAAACATTAAAGTCCCACTCAGATGCAGAAGACCATTGGGTCAGGCTGTAACGGGCAAAACATTAAAATCCCGCTCAGTTCAGGTGTACTCCTTGTGAGTTATGCCTGACATGGGTCACGTGTGAGAGGTTACAACTTGGACAACCACCAATAACTAAGTCTAATTGATTGAGTAAAATTATACCCAATCATCATGTCTTAGTTGTATTTAAATGTTTATTTATTTATTTCATTAAATAATTACATTTTATTCACTATCACTGATTTTTGGAAAATCATGTATCTATGTTCGAAATCAAGGGAATCAAAGGTAAATCAAGTTTTGGAAATCATAATCTAGATCAGAGGTGTGTTAGGTAAAAATGCTTAATTATCATTAACATCAGTGTCCTATGCGGATTAGTATGTGGTGGGATGGCGTCTGGGCGGGGTCGTAGCCTCGACCCAGGGGTATGCCCTATATATAAGCATACCGATCTGGATGATACAGCTGATGTTAATGAGGTTAGGGTCTTTACCGAAAGAGGTTTTCAAATCATTATCAAATCATTTTCAAATCATTATCAAATCAGTTTCAAGTCATTATCAAATCATTCCAAATCATTTTCAAATACTAAATTACATGAACTCACCAACCATGTGTTGACTTGATCTTTTTGCATGACTTCTCAGGTGACGAACAGGTCAACTAAGGAGTTATTTCTTTTGGACTAGGACTTCAGATAGAAGACTTAGTATTTTGGACCTGCATACTTTTGAAGACATCATTATACGAATTATTTTGTATATCTTGTGTAAATACAAGATAGAAATTTATGATGTTGATGGTAGATTTACATCGTTAAATTATAAACAATACTGATGTAATTTAACTTTGTAATTCTATTATATTTAGCATTTCTCAGTTATATCATGTGCAATGTAAACAGTCTGATCATCACGATTATCACTCACGATATCGCGCCCCGGGAACCTTCCGCCCGACGGGACAACGGATCCTATCCCGCCGGCTCGGGGTGTGACAACCAATTCCACCATTCAATCAGTATGCTCACATACCACCACCAAACCCAAATCCAATTATCCCACCAAATCCGATCAACCAAAACAACCCACTACCAAACATACCGCCTAATGCCATGCCTAATCTTAGAATGGCACAAAACCCACTGTTCAATAATCCAAACCAAGGAGCCAATCCAGGAAACAACCTTCATGAGGAGGATCACATCTCAGGTGGCGGGAGCAATTTGGGGGAACATGGATCTTGGCATGATGAATTGCACGAAGAGGAAGCCAACAACAATTACCCACCCCATGGAGATTTTGATGACGACAATTGGCAACCACAAGGCCCACCAAATAATCAAAATTACAACAATCAAGCGTTCAAGTGTTTCAAGCATTTTAAGAATATCGAGTATTCAAGTGTTATATCAAGCGTTCAAGTGTTTCAAGCATTCCAAGCATATCGAGTATTCAAGTGTTTCAAGCATTCCACGC
The DNA here is from genome assembly GCA_009363875.1 of Mikania micrantha. Taxonomy (NCBI): domain Eukaryota; kingdom Viridiplantae; phylum Streptophyta; class Magnoliopsida; order Asterales; family Asteraceae; genus Mikania; species Mikania micrantha. Next base: position 49,231 of record SZYD01001373.1, read on the forward strand.
ATATCGAGTATTCAAGTGTTTCAAGCATTTCACGCGTATAAGTCTTTACAGCCATTTAATCAAATGAGTCTTTCTAAGTTTAAGTTTCCAAGATTTCTTAAATATAGTTTTCAAAAGCGTTCCTAGTTTTAATGTTTGTCCTTCTTATGCATTTAAAAGTTTCGCGGGTTTTAAGCAATTAAGTATAAGTGTAAACTGAATTGACACTTAGATTAAGAGTGTAAGTCAGTAACTTTTAAAAGGATTGTATAAAATAATAGTATTTAGAATATGCCTATATAGTATTAGCTTTCAGAACAAGTGTATAAAGTGTTAGCATTTAGCGTAAGTGTTTCAAAGCCTTAGCATCGAGCATGTAATTTAAGCATAGAGTTTATAGTATAAGCATCTAGCATAAAGTTTAAACATCGTGTTTGTAGCATAAGCATCAAGTGTATAGTTTAAGCATCGAGTTTGTAGCATAAGCATCAAGCGTATAGTTTAAGCATCAAGTTTGTAGCATAAGCATCAAGCATATAGTTTAAGCATCATGAGTATGTGTAAAAGCATTTAATAAACATTTCAATAATTGTTTAAAATGTATAACATGCTTCTCAGTCCCGAGGTAAAAACAAATATGTTTGAAAAGGGATAGATGAACTCACCTTGTGTTGGAAGTAGTTGACTTATCCTAACTAGAATGCACGCGCTCGTTGTAGTATTCTTTGTTGTCTTTAAAATCCTGTATTGATTTCATAATGTTTGTAACCTATAAGTATAAGTCTTTAAGAATGTGTTTGTGCGTGTGTTTGTGTTAGCCATAGAATTAGCTAACAATCGCGAGTTTCGACCTTGGTTTTCATTCGGCCCTGTGTACTTGTTTTTAGCTTTAGAAACACTAAATTATTGATTCGAAATTCCACTTGATTTTTCATCGTGTTATTAGAGTTATAAGTATACACTTGAGTTTTTAGGAAATTGCACTCAATGCTTTGCCACCTTTATAGTATTCACTCCATGATTACTATGTATGTTATAAACTCCTCAATTATTTCAATCTATAAGTTCGTATTTTCCTTAGATGGGCCGAATGTTAGTGGGTCAATTCAATAACCATAGTCCAATCCACTAGTTCTTTGGGCCCAAATGAAAAAGTTGGGTCGAACTATTGGGCCAAAGGGATGTCGTGGTTTAAATCATTAGGTCCGGATGATCTATTGGGCCGTGTATGTGTGTGGGTCAAACTAATGGACTAAAACAAGAAATGTTGGGTCCAAACAAGGAAATGGATTGAATGAATTTTCATGTGGGCCTTATGAATTTCGCGTGGGCCAGTTTGTGAGGCGAGTCTTGGGCCGAGAATCAAATGGGCCACCCAATTCCCTTGGGCCGAAACTAGTTCAAATAAAAGGTGGTAGAACCCTGGTGGTCTTGAGACAAAACGGTTGGGCCAACTCCACTCCAGCGAACCTATAGGTTCGTGTGAAGTTTGGTTGTGCAAGGGATCTATCCGGATAGTCGGAGGTTCGGCAGTGGTGGGTTTGCCACCATGGTAGGTTCGGCCAAGGTATTTCAACCATTGCAGGTTCTCGACATGTTAGAGGTTCGTAAGCATCACCAAGGTTCGAGAGGTCTTGGTTCGCAGGAGGGTTCGGCTAATTGTTTTTGAGCATAGGTTCGTGAGAACCAAGGATTCGCCGCAACCAATTGGTTCGGCACCAGGGCAGGTTCGTGGTCCATGGTTGGTTCGCCAGTGTCCAAAGGTTCGCCTACTAGGATGAAGGGTTCGGCTCACATGAGTTGGCTGAGTGAGGTTCGGCCGGTTGGACCTAAACCTCAACAGGTTCGGCCAAGTGAATGGTTCGGCCCACCCTCAACTAAATGAACCTGTTTCTCATCCTCATCATGCATTCGAACTGTTTCATATCTGCTTCGCCATGAAGATGTTGATCGTAGGTGGTTCACTCGTGGTCGTGTGGTTACAACTAGGAAGATAGCTAACCGGTTACTTGTGTGTGTGAACGAACAAGGGTATGAAACCCTCTTTTTCGTGATTTTCCTTGGATCATACCTCGATTTTGGATGGATAAAAACCCGATATGCTGTACTTCTAGGTAGAGGACGATGAGAGCTTCGTGTGGACACCAAGAACACGCGATTTCATCAAAGATTGAGCAAGTTATGGAGGTTTGAAGGTGTGATCTTTAGAGAGAGAGAGATGGATGGTTGAGAGTTAGAGAGAGAGAGAGGGGAAAGTAATAAATGAGGTGAAATGGCCTCATTTGTTGTTTAAATACCCCGAGGGTGTTCGGGTTCGTTTCGGTTGCTCGGTTCTCGTTTTCGTTGCATTTCCGGCACGTTACGCGCGTGTTTTTGTAATTTAAATAAAATGACTTTATTTTAAATGTTTGAGAAGATGGTTATTTCTAGTAAATGTTTTAAATATCATTTTCTTGGATTATTTATCTAAATTTATTATTTTTATGCGTTTCGATATCTTTTTCGCGTATTGTACGTATTTTAATTAAAATAGTTTCCTTTTTATTCATTTCTGATGAGTTTCAAAATTGTAAAACAGAAAATATGATATCATATTTTCTTAAATTTATTATCGATCGTATCGTTTTCGTTTTCGTTTCGTCAAAAAACGTCACTTACGCGCGTTTTCGTACAGGGCGCTAACTGTACGAACACGATCGTACGTTTCACTTTCTGATTTTTGTTTTCTACTTTTCAGTCATCATTTCAGATCGTTAAACTTTCAGGTCTATTCGTACAGGTCGTCACCTATACGAATAATTCGTCGGTTTAGCATTCTGTAACAACAACTGTTATGGTTTTGTTCTGTTTATCCTCACATATGTTTATACATGATAGCATCAAATCAAGCCTGTGTGTATCTGTTCAGTGTTTTCTGATGTGTTTCTGACTGTTAAACCATAAGGTTTAAATCAGATTTCAGACAATCGCAAAATAGTTTAGTGTTAAGCATCATGTGTCAATAGTATCTACCTAGTTCACGTAGTTTGTACTTGAGTTACTGTGCAAATTACTGTTCCGGTAACGATTCCGGTACAGAAGTTACAGTCTCCCCTTGTTAAAGAAATTTCGTCCCGAAATTTAAAAGTTATTATCGGTACAACTTTCTTTGTAAACGGTGGAGGGACTTTTGTATGGTGTGATGTTCCCACGTTCACAAATTAAAGTCTAGGTCGCATTTGGGATTCCTCCTGTATGACCTCATAGTTTTGTTCGCCTCATTGCTTATAGTTGTCTTATTTCTATGCCTTGCTTGTTCTTTGCGCAACTCTAAGACCTTAGTGTTCAAAACGAACTGATGCTATGAGCATCAATTGTTGCACAACCTTAGTGTTAGTTGTGGTTTCCTGTGTATGTTCTATGCATCAACTAAGGATTCTTTCATCGTTTTTACGCAATAAAAGAGTTCCTAAGTTTTCATGGAATACTTATGTAGCTATACTAATAGGAATAAGATAAATTTCTTATTCATACTAGTATCAAAATAAAATAAAGTCTTTTGAGTAAGGAGATACTACATACCAGTACCCGTCTCCGGGTCTTGGCGTGCTGCATCGACTCCAATCATAAATGCTCTCCCACGAGGCGCTTGAGCTCCTTGTTGCGCTCTCTTCGGACAATCCCTGGAGAAATGACCTAGTTCTCCACAGTAATAGCATCCCCGATTGTTGTTGTTGTAGTTGCCAGGGTTTGGCGGTGGTGGTATTGCCATAGCAGCATTGTTTACGGCTGGTGCCGGTGGAGTTCGGCAGTGTTGAACAAAATGGCCTTTTCAGCCACAGTTAGTACACTGTCTACACGGCATTGTGGTGGCATGATGAAAATGGCAATATGCGCATTGAGGATGTATGCCCGTGTAATGTTTGCGTGCAGCTTTAGTAGGTACTGTAGCAACTTGATGGAGAGGTATGGGCATCGTGTAATCTTGAGTGACCTTCTGTTTCTTCTTCGGTTGTTCCTCTTTAGCCTTGCCCAAGTCATCCTTCAAAACTCCTGACTTCACCATCACGTCAGTCAGTTTAGCGAATAGAGAAATGGCTGACTCTAAAGTAGCAGGGTTTGCAGCAAGTACAATGCCCTGAATGCAGGATGGCAATCCTCCTACGTATCGGTCAATTCGCTTTTCCAGAGTTGGCACCATCTCAGGCACCAAGGCTACCAGTTCGTGACATCAAGTAGTGAATGTCATGTGATCTGCTCCTTTCATCACATGATTTGACAGTTCCACGTCTAGCTTCTGAAGTTCGTGTTTGGGACAGAATTCATTCCTTAACAGAATTTTGAAGTCTGCCCATGGAATCGCTAGTGCTTCTTCTCTGCCTCGAGCGTGTATCTGAGAGTTCCACCATGTTAAGGCACTCTTACTGAAAGATCCAGCAGCGTAGCGAATCTTATGATGTTCTAGACAACACGGTTGGGCCAACTCCACTCCAGCGAACCTATAGGTTCGTGTGAAGTTTGGTTGTTCAAGGGATCTATCCGGATAGTCGGAGGTTCGACAGTGGTGGGTTCGCCACCATGGTAGGTTCGGCCAAGGTATTTCAACCATTGCAGGTTCGCGACATGTTAGAGGTTCGTAAGCATCACCAAGGTTTGAGAGGTCTTGGTTCGCGTGAGGGTTTGGCTAATTGTTGTTGAGCATAGGTTCGTGAGAACCAAGGGTTCGCCGCAACCAATTGGTTCGGCACCAGGGCAGGTTCGTGGTCCATGGTTGGTTCGCCAGTGTCCAAAGGTTCGCCTACTAGGATGAAGGGTTCGGCTCACATGAGTTGGCTGAGTGAGGTTCGGCCGGTTGGACCTAAACCTCAACAGGTTCGGCCAAGTGAATGGTTCGGCCCACCCTCAGTGTGACAACTACTACCTGACCGGCCGGCAAGTCCGTACGATATGTGTACTTTCAACAGTAACTATGTGTATTTACATGATTGTGAACAGTACTTGTATTAGCAGAATTCAAAAATACAAGAAACAGTTGTACGTATTTTTGTGTAAACTTAAATGCCGTAAGTACAACACTCATTATAAACAAAAGTTGTGTGTATTTAAGTGAAAACCTAAGTACAGTAACACAACAAATCATGATAAACAACAGTGTTCAAGCGAAAAACAATAACAAATCGGTTGTGATCTGATATCCATAGATGATAGAAATCAGATGGCCGACAATTCAATGTGAAAATAATGTGAAAACAGGATGTTTAGTTGAGTCCGACAGTGAGGAAATACAATTTAAAACAATATTACAGTGTCGTTTCAGAATAACGAACCGACGGTGTGTTTGCGTGGGTGACGATTCACACAAACATATATGTGAGTTTAACGTTCTGAAATGATGACTGGGCAGTACAAGACAAAAGTCGGAAAGCAAAACCATCGTCGTGTTCATTCGAGTGACGATTCGAACGAATACGTGCGATGGTGACACGATCTGACGAAACTAAAACGAAAACACGACGCGAACGATCATAAATTAATAAAATAAAATAAATAACATTTTACAATTTTGAAACTCATCAAAATAATTAATTAACTTCTTTTAATTTAAAAACATTTAAATTACGCGTAAAAATTCCGGATACTCAACGAAAACGCGAACGGAACAACCGAAACAAACCCGAACCGTCTCGGGGTATAAATACCCTTAATGAACCCTATTTCCTCATTTTCTCACCTTCCGCTCTCTCTCTCTACACTAAATTTCCGGCCATCTCTCTTCCACCACCAATATCAACCTTTAAAGCTTCGTATCTCACTCGTTTGTGGACGAAATTGGGCGTTCTTGGTGTCCACACGAAGCTCTTGATCTCCTCTACTTGAAAGTACAACAGATCTGAAGATTTGTCCACTGAATCTCGAGGTATTTGAGCGTGAATAATCGGAAATATAGGGTTTTCATACCCATGTGTGACCCAACCCAAAGAATCAGTTTAAAAACCCTACTACACGTGTCATACAACCTCGGAACCCTTCTCTGGCACACCCACGATGTATAGCCAACCCTGGAACCCTAATGTTCAGTGGAGATGACGAGGAGTGCAGGTCCAGGTTCGTGAGGATGGGCAGGAACGAACCTGTGTTTAGTCTCGGCCGAACCCTGTTATCCTCGAACCCACAACACACAAGCCGAACCGTGGGTGCATGTCACGAACCTATGTCCAGCCGCAGGAACAAACCTTAATGCAAGACACAAACCCTCTTCGCCGAACCTACAATGGCTAACGAACCCTGTGCTACTCACGAACCGTTGATGCATGATGGCCGAACCTATGGGACAATGGCGAACCCTTGGCACCAGCCGAACCCTCCTACGGCTTGCCGAACCCCCACCTGCTCCACGAACCTACATCATGTCGACCTCAGCCGAACCTTTGATTCCGAACCAAGCTTCCAGCGAACCTGTGATGCTGAAATCATGTTACCGAACCCAAGCATCAACCGAACCTTCTTGCATGGCCAACCCTACGAACCTTGATGTAAAACCGAAATGGCCGAACCTGAAATCAGGACAAGAAGGTTCGCTGGAACCAGTGAAAAAGGGTTTCCCACGACCACTAACCTTTTTAACCTAATGCTAGTCGAATGGCTCACGTATGATTGGCCCAACAGCGGCCCAACACACCCTCCCGTGGCCCACGAATCACTAAATCGGTCCCCATGCTCGGCCCACACCCACATACACGGCCCATCTAGTTGGCTCGCCTCTTAATTGTTTGATATACATAATCGGCCCAAGAAACAAACGACTACACCATTAAACAAGATTCGGCCCCAATAGTTTGGCCCATTTCCTCGTTTTGACCCACATATTCAACCATATGACAAATTGGGCCCAAGGAGTTAACCCAACAGCAACCTTCGGCCATGACCATTAACCGGCCCATGTGCAGTTGGGCCCAATAACAAACTAGATCGGCCCAAGACCACCTACATTCGGCCCACATTAACTAAGACAAGCACAAATACTTGAAAATTCATATGAGTCGGGATATACATGGTGTATATAGAATTTTTCAAATGAGAATACAAAGGCGATGGAATTGGTGGGTTAAAACAACTAATGATGACTAAGTCCCTAAATTTGTTACAAGATTAAGCTAGGGACAAGAAGAGGTAATGAAAATCAAGTATTTAGTTGTAAGTTACAATCATACACCACACTTATATTTAATTGATTGAAAGTCAATAAAGTGTATTTAGATTGGATTGGGCCGAATGATGATCGCGACTCACGAGTGTTAGCCAAATTAAGGCTAACACATACACGCACACAAATTACAATAGTGATACTTATGAGTCGAAAACAACATGAAATCAATACAGGATCGTGAACATACAACAAATACAATCAAGGAGCGCGTGCATTTCTTCTTTTAAGCTAAGTCAACCCTACAACAACAAGGTGAGTTCATATGCCCCTTTTACTCTAATCTTAACTGATTTTAAACTCTCGGGTCTGAGAAACAAGCTTACTTTTATTTATTTAAAAGTTTTGCTTAACATATTGCTATTACATTGATTTTAGATAATACTTAATTGTTTATTATCGCTTATCATTGTATGCATGCTTGTATGATCATGATATGACAGAGATAATCAGATGAACAAGATAATATATCTTAGTAGTTCATCAACACATTATAATAACATAGTTGTAAGATTTTATCTTATACCACCTAGTTATTCTTACAAAAACAAACATTGGAATAATCACAGGCAAACATATGAATGTTATAAAGATACTATGTATCTTTGTAATAACATTTGACACAAGAGTTAAGTAAGTGTAATAGGACAAGTCCTTTTATATAATACCCGTAGAAATGTAACAATTAAATAATTAAATGATAATAAATTAAAACGTGACAAGTTTGGATGAAATTATGCGTTCTAACAAATTAACTAGTTAATTAGCGAACATTAGAAGTACTTCGATAAACGAACTAATTAATTTAATAAATTTTGACTCGGTTATCATTAACAAACCGAAAACATTGATCTAATAGTATTCTTACATTTTTCTACTAATAGAAAATTCTATTTAAAATAATACTTGTAACCGTTCTAATAGATTTAAATAAATTATATTACTAAGACCATGTTGTCAGAAAAATATATATATATATATATATATATATATATATATATATATATTAAAGATATCACCTAATAATCGTTAATCAATTGCATTAAAAAGTCCTAGTAAATACTAATTAATATATCGGTTAAGAAGACAATGAAAGGTCCATTTCTCTATACTTGATTATCTAGATTTCTTGGAAGAGTTATCACAAGCATACAAGCGGTGTAAGATATCATCCCAACACTCCATGTCATGTTAGCCAACCATAATTCCACCAAAATATTTCTACTGTGATTTTCCTAAAACTACCACCAAGAACAAGCTTTTACAATACAATCACCATAGTGTCATTAGTTTACAATCCCGATCAATCGTGAATGATTTCTACACCAGTATAATCTTCAACCGAATTCCATTCCGATAAAGCTCAAGCAAGGTTTCGGGCCATAAACCGAGCACTATACGACCACCACCGTAGGCTCCGACGATTTTTTTTGGCTTTCCGTCAATTTCGATTCGCACAACAAGGTAATAATCTGATTTTCGTTTCATATTGTTCGTTTCGCACACCTATAATCGCACAAATTGATACAAACAAAATAGTTCTAATATTGATCATTGAAAGTTGTAATCAAAGAAGATTAGCCATGAAGGATGTTTGGCACTTGCAAAGTACTTCTGTAGATTTTCATTTTTATAAATTGTGATAGTATCCAATTTAATATTACATGTAGATTAATATAATATGTATGTGTAATTTGTAATCTACGACAAATCATTCCATTATTGGAAATGTAAACATTTAAGTTTTATTATAAGATTTATGTCACCGTTCTTAATAATTAGTTGGACGAAGATTATTAAAAGAAAATAAAATAAATTAAGATATATAACTTTTGTAAAGTTTGACTCAAGTATATTTGTAACCTTGACAGTTTTAGAAATGAATATTACTTGATATATTGGAACTTATAAATCCTAATTAAATTAGTATATCAAGTTATGGGAGTAATAGTTATGATAACATACTGTAATAAGTTTAAGATTCTTGAATCTCTATTAAAGTCTACTAATTAAAAAAAAACTTATGATACAACTAGCGAAGCACATAAAATCTATAGCCATATAGCCAACGATCTAAGAAGATTTAAGATGATCTTGAAATGTATGTAAGAAATTGATGATCCGTAGTAAAAAAAATGAAGTAACAGACAGAAAATAATAACTTATCTGTACTTGGAAACGACGATATTGTAGGGCTTCATCTTACAAAAGCTGAAAGATCACTACGGTTATTCGGTTTCATCTTTAAGGTACGGATTTTATACCTTCGCCTCATAGTATTTCTGTTATGTCTCGTTTCTCGTACGTATTTCCTTTTCGTTACTTATAGTATTGTTCTATTCATTTCATTTAGTTGAACCGTTTGATTTTAGAGCATCCGTTGGATATGTTTCTGTTTTGTTACGCATGTGATATAATTAATAAATTGCATTCATTATCGCATGTTCCGATAAACTGACATATGAATTATTTCATGCGGCTTTGTTTAGATATTTAATTGTTCTATATTAGTAAATTGTTTCGAATTCCGATACCCGAGCAGAGCCTCCGGTAGGTGATTCTACCGGTACGTCATTGGGGCATCAATGGCGTAGCACTTTCCGTGACGGTGTGACTGGTTCACGGCGTCTCTATTTAGTACTCTGATAGTACAACTGTGCACCTACTGAATTTTGAAGAGGCGTATGGACTGGTCCTAGGATAATTGTTTTGTTTTGGTGAGTGTTGGTGTGTGCCCACATACAGCTCACAATTTGGTACATTAGGCCGACGGGTCTGTGTACACAATTTGTTTTGTTTTGTGCTCAGATGGGTATCTCCTTACCATACGACTTATTTGATAAGTATTCGTTCTGATTAATTGATATTGTTAATCGTATGGTTAGTTGGTTCTGACAATTCGTTATCATATGTTATCTTATGATCGTTATGGTTGTAATGCTTCCACTAAATTTGTCATCACTATATTTTGCCACTTCTATAATCGTTTTTTTTTTCAGACTTCTCTACCGTTACTGTAGTTCTTCCGTTACTGAGCAAATTTGGCTCAGCCGTATTTCTTTTGTTGTTTTCTTCATATTTATAAACAGGTACACATGGGATTCAGGGGATGTGTGAAGAGAAGATAAAGAGATTAGATAGTTTAAATTAATTTTGTGAATAAGTGATGTAATTAGGTATTGGGATTCAATTAGTTAAACTATGTATTTATTTAAGGTTAAATTCATTAAATAGGGAATATGAATTGTTCTGATTTCTGTAATAGTGACACGTCAGCCCTAGCCGGGTTGGGGTGTTACAGTTATGGTATCAGAGCGAAGGCTCTTTCCTGTAGAAAACTTAAACAAATTAAAACACGTGAGATTAATGGGTAGACATTGGCTTAGGATTCAAAAGTTTTGATTAGTCAACACTATTTCTTAAATCGTATAATATGTTTCAGATGTCGTCTGAGAACACGCAAACAGACCCTGCGATCACAAACGCGATCAATCGAGCTTTTAATGAACGACTTCCAGATATAATGGAAACAATTGTGCACATGTTAAATCCTACGAGGAACTTTCCACCACCACCACCACCTCCTCCGTTGTATCCACCTCCTCCTATTCCTGATCCTCCACCATATGGTCCAGACACTCATACCGACAATACATCTGGAATTCATGTTTGGCTATCAAGGTTTCAAAACAAAAGTCATGATCTTTTGCATCTGCACCTGATCCCATGGATGCTTGTAACTGGATAATGCATGTGGAGAAGATTTTTGAAGTCCTGGGAGTTGAGGAACAATTCAAAGTAAGATTAGCAGCTTATAAGCTCGAAGATGATGCACAGTCTTGGTCGAGGGGAATCAAGCATCACTACAAAAAAAAAGGCTTTTCGGGACTGAATAATCAGTCCCTGATAACGTATAATCAGTATTAAATGGTCATCAAGGACTGATTTTGCCAGTCTATAGTCAGTTACTGATGCTTAGTCCTAGATAGTTGTATCAGTAACTAAAAATCAGTATCTATTGTATGAGATCAACAATGACTAACATTTAGTTTCCAATAAACATAAATTTAGTCCTCAATATATGACCTCTAGGGGTGTTGATCGGGTCAACCCGATCGGGTTTCGGGTTAATCGGGTCGGGTTAGTCGGGTTTTCCCAAAAAAATTATTAACCCGCAACCCGACCCGAATAACGTTCGGGTTATTCGGGTTCGGGTTAGTCGGGTCACGGGTTATTCGGGTCGGGTCAGTCGGGTTATTCGGGTTGTTATTTATTTGTTATTATCTTGTCCTAATTTTAAATTTGTACAAATAATTCATTTTGCAAACATAATTCAATGAAAAATATGTAAATAGTTTATTTTTCATATATAATTTGATTAATAGTCATTGTCATAATTTGGTAAAAAGTTAAATATATCTTACATTTAATAATTAATATATATAAAAAAAATAAAAATCATTCTTATTCGGGTTATTCGGGTTGACCCGAAACCCGACTAACTTTTAAAAATATACCCGAAACCCGACCCTATTAACAGTTCGGGTTAATCGGGTTGACCCGAATAACCCGACTAACATTTTTGACCCGAATAACCCGACCCTATTAAGCTTATTCGGGTTCGGGTGCGGGTCGGGTTAGTCGGGTTCGGGTATTTTCGACACCCCTAATGACCTCATACCATCTTTTTTCAGTCCCAAATAAATTTATTATGCGACTAAAAATCAGTCCTCGTTAATATTCTTTTAGGGAATGAAAATTAGTCCTTTAACTATGTGTATTTAGTCTCGAATACACTTTATTAGATTTTGGTTCTACAACAAGTCAGTCTTTTTTAAGATGATATGGAGACTAATAATTAGTCATTGATAACCAAATTCAGTCCTAAATAAAAAAAAATTTGGGACTGAAAAACAATTTTAGATGTCATATTATTAGTATTGTATATGATTTTGTAAGACTGAAAATCAATGTTTAATAAAAAAATTTCAGTATCAAGTAAGGTTTTTAGAGACTGAAAGTTACTATTTTATAACAGTTTTTTCAGTCTTTAATATATTTATGTAAAGTCTGAAAATTAGTCTCTAATACATACATTTAATGACTAAAAAATAGTTTCCAATGGTCTTCTACTATATCTCATTTAATTTTTTCAAATACTGAAAAATGGTTTTCGGAACCATTTTAATTGTGTGCAATATCATAACACAAGCATTAATTTTAAAACAATAAACAATAAAACATATAAATAGATAATACCAAGTCGACTAATCCCAAACTTCAAAAAAGTATTAAAAAAAACACATTAAAGAAGCAAATAATAAAAATAAGTTGCAACTAATATTCTAGATCTAACTATCACTGTCGTTAAATTGTTCATCTGAACTGTTTGCTTCATTACTCACGGGTGCAGATACTGAGTTCTCAAAATCAGGAAACTTTGAACTCATGAACATTAAAATTTTTTCATATTTTTCATTGCTTTGTTTTAGTTCGTCTTTGAGTGAATCAACTTGATTTCGAAGAGCTTCAGCCTCACTTGAATGTGGTTGAGAAGATTGAGCTTCAGATGCCATCCAAAGATCTTTTTTTCTTAAAACCGGTCCTACGCCTACATCCCATGCAGATTTGGTTGTTTTCTCCTTAGCACACACACTTCTAATTGCCTCTTTCTCTAATTCGTGTTCCATGGTAGTAGTAATAGTCATTCCTTCAGAAGTTAATTTAGCTATTGCCTCTTTTTTATGAATAACAATCTTCTCCTAATAAAATAAAAAGGTAGTAGAATAAAAGTTAAAGCTACTTAAAATCAAAATATGATAATTCTATTCCAAGAAAACAAGTTTAAAAAAAAGATAGCAAGTAGCTTACATATTCAATACGCGCACATTCGTTTAGCCATCCATGTTTTTTAGCATTGAAATGCAACTTGTGGTAAACTTCTAATGGGCTAGGCGGCATTTGAGTCTCTTTATTTATCTGCAATAACAAAATAAATTATGTAGTTTATTGCATAAAGTTTGATAAAAAAATTTTTCAAAAAATGAAACCTACAAATATCGTCTTACGATCCCAAAATTGGGCCAAAGTCGTCCGTATGGGTCAGGCAGCCCAACCAGGCTGGCATTAAGGCAGAAAAAGACTACAAATTCAAGTCGAGAGGTGTTGCATGAAATTAGGAGATAGGGGAGTGGGAACATATTGTTAAGTACTAAAAACAACTTACAGTAGGAAGTTTAAATCCTGATGCAATTGCAGCTGCATCTCAAAATCATTTTATCTAAATTAGAAACGTTTGAAAGCTGGATGATATAGCAGCCTTAAGGACCAGGCTGTTTTTGAAAGGAAACTTGAGGAAAATTGACTTGGAAGTCCTCTAATTTAAAGGAAACAAGCTGAACAAGTAATGATAGGCTGCAACTCAAAAAACAACTTAAGGATATCATAAAATCCCACAAGTTTGGTGGGTGTAGATCAGTTGAGCAGTACACTCATCCTTTATATATATATATATATATATATCACAAAAGAATGGGGAATTCAACTTGAGCCTCAGAATGTTATAACACATCCTTTTAAACTATAAATTTTCAAAACTTACCAAGTGAAACTTATGGTTGCTTATTGATCGAGAGCCTCCTCGACTTGTAATGACCTGTTTCCCTCGATTAGCTTCCATTTGATCATTATATTTCTATAAAATTAAAAATCAGAATACATGTTAGTTACCAGAAAGCAAGAAAAAAATTTATGAAAAACATGACCTAATTAATCAAGGTAACATCTAAAAGTTAATCAAGCTCGTAAGTTTACAAATGTTTAGTGCACTAGGGGTGATTTTTATTAGTTTGTTTAGGTTTCTATAATTTGGTTTCAAGCATCAAGCATACTTACCCGGGTTTTCTCTAGCTCCCAATAATCGCATAAGTGATTCCAATCCTCTTGACTCCGACAGTTTGGTTTCATTTTTGATCTTGCCAATTGTGGATTGGTTTTTCCTCCATTCCTTTTCCAGTATTCACTCAAAGTTCCTCGCGTACGCTTCCATTGGGCATGTATTCGCGCATTCACGTGTTCCATAAAAACTCTATCTGATCGCAATAAATTGAATCTTCCCTGCATTGAATACGTACATTAACAATATATATGAAAACATACAACTTAATAGCTTCTCAATAATTAAAATTAAAAATAGATACAACTTACTTGTAGTTGTTCATACAACATGTTTTTCACATCGTTAGGTATAGAGTCCCATGTATGAAAGTTCATTGGACAATAATTTCTAATTATAATCCCACACTCAGTTGCAAACTGTGTAGCAGAATTTCCAATGAATCCTTTTGTATCGGTTGATAATGTTAAAGAAATTTTAGCTCCTGCGGGCAAATTGTCCAAGGTCTTTGTAGCACTAAGATTTAGACTTGGACCACGCCTCTTTGGTGGATCTGATGCTGGTTGATCTACATATGCATAGTATGTTATTATCATGGTTATCTCAAATAAATAACAACTAAGATGATCAGCCATCATAGATTTCATGCCATTTACACTATTTACATAAAGTTGGTGGTTTAGTGTGGTATGTAAAGCGCATACAAACATGAAACAAAAGATATATGAATCTGTAGGCACATGAATCTGCATACTTTGATTAAACATCATTTGAAAAAAAAACACAAAAAAAAAAAGATCATAGGGTCTGTTAATATTAGTGTAGTATGTTGTCCAAAAGAAAGACCTCGGAAATAACTTGAAATATTTTCAATAATACATTTGTAATTGATTATCAAATAAAAACAAACATTAACCAGAAATATATATGTACATGAGTCTGGTTGTACATGAATATGTATAAAATAGATTATATGGTATAAATCACACAATCATGATTAGCATAAACATAACATTTACATATTCAATCACGAAAAATGGTTAAATGCACTCATTATTAAGAATTAGGACCTTACTATAAGGATGTCTTGATAGCATAACAAGGATGCAAGTTCTGCCTTTTAATAGCAAATATTTAACAATCTATGCATTCATTATCAAGAACCAGGGCATTATTATGAGCAGAAACTGATTGTAATAATCAAAAAGAAAATTAATCTCAAACAAAAATTAAGAAATTACCTGTTGCTTCATTGTCAGTCAAACGACGGTTGCGTTTACGTGTTGGATGCGGTATTACCTCGGAGGAGCTTCCGTTAGCAGCTGACTGAATTCTAGGTACACAATTTGTTTTGTTTTGTTTTGTGCTCAGATGGGTATCTCCTTACCATACGACTTATTTGATAAGTATTCGTTCTGATTAATTGATATTGTTAATCGTATGGTTAGTTGGTTCTGACAATTCGTTATCATATGTTATCTTATAATTGTTATGGTTGTAATGCTTCCACTAAATTTGTCATCACTATATTTTGTCACTTCTATAATCGTTTTTTTTTCAGATTTCTCTACCGTTACTGTTGTTCTTCCGTTACTGAGCAAATTTGGCTCAGCCGTATTTCTTTTGTTGTTTTCTTCATATTTATAAACAGGTACACATGGGATTCAGGGGATGTGTGAAGAGAAGATAAAGAGATTAGATAGTTTAAATTAATTTTGTGAATAAGTGATGTAATTAGGTATTGGGATTCAATTAGTTAAACTATGTATTTATTTAAGGTTAAATTCATTAAATAGGGAATATGAATTGTTCTGATTTCTGTAATAGTGACACGTCAGCCCTAGCCGGGTTGGGGTGTTACATTTTAACACTTAGCTTTACAACTCAACACATATTACAGGAGAAGATGGAACAAAGAATGATAATCATGATAATGTAACTTCATGATAACAACATCATTCACCCAATAATTAACATAATGTAATAATACAAGTTCTTAATTAACTTTGTTAATAACACTGAGAACATATGACATTGAGAACAATAATACGGATGAACACAATTACAATTAGTTACTATTGACCTGTTGTATTATATCACTTCAATCATGTGCCATTTATACAAGTTGATCATGTAAGCCCCTATAATTCGCTGACCAGTTAGTTTGACGTGACTAAACCGACAATAGCATAGTGGTACCATAGGTTTGACAAACCTCTAGCTTGTAGGGCTAATATGTTGATCGTATTGATTCATTGGCCGGTAACGTATGACCGGTGACAAGGCGACTTCAAGTCAGGTTCTGAAAAGCGACACATGGTGATATTAATCTGCAGTGATAAGTAATTAATCCATCGTTAACCGTTGACTAGTGGACTAAGGAATTTATTTTCTCTCATGTCATATTACTAGTAATTGTTTCGATGAGGTCTATGGGTACACAAAGTGGTAGAGGTAAATCGGATGCATTGTAATCTGATTACGTGAGGATTGCAATGGATTCCTTTTATGCTCTATGCACTTTAAGTTGAGAACAAATATTCAATTGGTTAACTAACACTCTTAATACTTAAAAGTGATTAACAGTTAACCCCACAAGTAATAAAATAATACAAGGATCAGATTTGATAAATCTAATATCCTTAACGCATAAAAAGGGTTATCAATACTTCGGTTTGATAACTAAACCTTTATTATTATATTATTCTATACATGAGATAACAGGTGATCAACAATCGAGATGAACAGGTGAAATGGGAAATGGAAATCCATAGTTGTATTGCAAGTAGTGTGAAACTTGTTTGAGCATGTGGTGGGATGATGTCTGGGCTTGACCCTTTCGTATGCCCTATATATAAGCATGCTTGATCGGGTGTCACATCACTTGTACATATAACTAGGGAGAAGCCATTGGGTGAACGGGTAAAACAAATATCATACAAGTACAAGAATAACATTGTGATTGTGTATGTGAATGAATCAAAGTTTTCAATTATCATATTTATGAACTCACCAACCTAGTGTTGACTTTGTTTAAATGCATGTTTTCTCAGGTGATGAACAGGTGTAGCTACTTAGATGCATGGACTAAGCTAGTGGACTTTTAGAAGACCTAGCTTCATTTTGTGTAACATGCTTTTCATGACAAAAACAATGAATCATCTTTTGTATATCTTGTACAGATACAAGATATAGTTTCATTGATTCTTTTGATGGATTTACTTGGTTAAATTATGAACGATACATTGTAATTTAATCTTGTAATTCCATATCATTGATGTGTTAGCATTTCTCATTTATTTATCATGTGCTATGTAAACAATCTGATCATTTGATTATCACTCACGATATTACGCCTCGGGAACCTTCCGCCCGGCGGGAAAGTCGATCCAGCCCGCCGGCTCAGGGTGTGACACTCAGCTAAACGAACCTGTTTCTCATCCTCATCATGCATTCGAACTGTTGCATATCTGCTTCGCCATGAAGATGTTGATCGTAGGTGGTTCACTTGTGGTCGTGTGGTTACAACTAGGAAGATAGCTAACCGGTTACTTGTGTGTGTGAACGAACAAGGGTATGAAACCCTCTTTTTCGTGATTTTCCTTGGATCATACCTCGATTTTGGATGGATAAAAACCCCGATCTGCTGTACTTCTAGGTAGAGGACGATGAGAACTTCGTGTGGACACCAAGAACACGCGATTTCATCAAAGATTGAGCAACTTATGGAGGTTTGAAGGTGTGATCTTTAGAGAGAGAGATGGACGGTTGAGAGTTAGAGAGAGAGGGGAAAGTAATAAATGAGGTGAAATGGCCTCATTTGTTGTTTAAATACCCCGAGGGTGTTCAGGTTCGTTTCGGTTGCTCGGTTCTCGTTTTTGTTGCGTTTCCGGCACGTTACACGCGTGTTTTTATAATTTAAATAAAATGACTTTATTTTAAATGTTTGAGAAGGTGGTTATTTATAATAAATGTTTTAAATATCATTTTCTTGGATTATTTATCTAAATTTATTATTTTTATGCGTTTCGATATCCCTTTCGCGTATTGTACGTATTTTAATTAAAATAGTTTCCTTTTTATTCATATTTGATGAGTTTCAAAATTGTAAAACAGAAAATATCATAGAGTTGTTGGAGAGATTAAGTAAAGGATCAAAGACTCAAGCTTCAGCAACTAGGAAGGCCAAACATATCATTGGAAAATCGGGAGGAGAGTATGTGACAAAGGAAAGATTCGAGGCTTTAGAAAGACAAATAGCAAGCTTCAACATGAATTCCGGTAAAGATGTATCTAATATTGCTAATGTGTTTGATGTGTGCAATTTTTGTGGTGATATAGGTCACTTGGAGCCGAATTGCATGATGATGAATATGGGCAGGAATAAGGAGGTGAATCAAGTACAAGGCTCATTTCAGAATGATAACAGACAGAATGACATGAACTCGAATACTTACCACCCGGGTTTGAGAAATCACCCTAATTTTCGATATGGTAATTCATCTAACCAGTTGAATCCAAACTTTCAAGGTAACAATCAACAAGGTGGGAGTCAAGGATCCTCTTACCAGAATCGTCAGCAGAATTATAATCAAAACAACTACCAAAGAGGGAATTACAATCAAGGAGGACAAGGTAGTGGTCAAGGTGGTTACCAGCAAGGAGTATCAGGAAACTTCCAACAGAGCCAAGGAAATCAGAACCAATTTCAGGGAAGTCAACAAGGGAATAACATCTCAATGGAAGACATTGCAAATCAAATCAATGAGCTAAGACTGATGCTAACTGGAGTGATGCAGAAACAAGAGCTGCAACAGAAAACAAATGAATCACATGCTAAACAATTGGGGCAATTGGCAGAGCAAATAGCTGCAAGAGATAAAGGGAAGTTGCCAAGTGACACAACAATAAACCCTCAACACCAGAGTTCTAGTTCAAAGAATACAAGTAATGTGCATATCAGTGCAGTGAGCACATGTCAAGAAGGAAAGGATAATGAGTTAGAAGAAGAGGGAGATGTAGGAGAACCCCTCATTCCAATCCAAATTGGGGAACTAAAAGTTAGCAAAGCACTTCTGGATTATGGAGCTAGTGTCAGTATTCTCCCCGGGAGCTTATATTACCAGTATGAATTTGGTCCCTTACAGCCGGTTGACACCACCGTGGTGTTAGCAGATATGACACGTAAACGCCCTCGGGGTATGCTGATTGGAGTCGATGTGAAGATTGGGGAATTTTATTACCCCGAGGATTTCTTGGTGCTTGATTATGCACCGAATGTGAAACAAGAGAAAATTACTGCAATACTTGGAAGACCATTCTTGGCAACAGCTAACGTACAAATCAATTGTCGAGACAGTTTAATAAGCATGACATTTGGGAACCGTAACTTGAATTTAAATATATTGTCAAACTCTTTCAATTATGTAATTGAAAATAAATGTTCTACAATAGGTACTACTAACAAGTGTCCCCTTATTTACAATGTGAGTGAGGGTGACACCATAGAGAAGAAATTCATGTTTGATAGGTCCCATGTGAAGAATGATAAGAAGGTGATGAATGAAGAGCACAAAGTTGAGGAATCAACCGTTAAAAAAGAGAAAGCACCTGAGAGGCCTCAAGTTGAAAGCTCAAAAGTCCACATCAAAGTAGAGTCAAAGTCATCAAAGGCATCTGTTAGTGTCACACCCCGGGCCGGCGGGGTTGGATCGGAGTCCCCGTCGGGCGGAAGGTTCCCGGGGCGCGATATCGGGTGTGATAATCGGGTTGATCAGATTGTTTACATAGCATCAATGTTAAGAATAACTAAAGCACAATAAAGCATTTAACTAGGATTACAAAGTTAAATTACAATGTCAATGTTTGATAGTTTAACTTAGTAAACCTAACAAAAGAATCAATGTATTCTATCTTGTAATCTGTACAAGACATCCAAGAATGATTCGTGTGATTAACAAAATATGTGCTTCCCAAAATCACTAGGTCCTCTATTTAGGCCGCCTAGCATGCAATCCAAAAGCTTAAGTTAAACCTGTGCATCACCTGAGAAAGCATGTAAGAAAACAAAGTCAACACAATGGTTGGTGAGTTCATGTAGTTTATAAGTTTAAATAGCTTTAGCCTAACTCCTTCCGGTAAAACCTTAATCTTATTAACTCCACATGTAATATCCAAATCGGTATGCTTATATATAGGGCATACCCCTGGGTCAAGCCTACAACCCGCCCAGACGACGTCCCACCACATACTAATCCGGATATGACACTGTTATTAATAATAATTAAGCCCTTTACCGACCCGTCCGTATAGTTTCTCTGTCATAGTTTAAGCACTTCTGTTTGTAAGTTTACCCCATACATCAATAGTATCCGTGAGTTTGTTTGAATGTTACCGGAATAGACAACTGAATGCCCGAAGGAATTCAGTATCAGTCCATACCAGCCCCAGGATTTACGTGTAACTTAGGGGGAGATAAGGGCTACTCATGATGACACAAAGTCATCTAAGATTCACCAATACCGTCCTAGTCACTGATCACCTGAGTAAATAGTTTATGGGAAACACTGCATGGCAAGCACTGAGAGGCCATCAGTCCATTTCCTCGATAAGACTATGAAGAACACATGAAGGCAAGCACTGAGAGACCAACTATTGTTCTTCAAGTCCCGGCTAGGAAGAACACCTGAAGGCAAGCACTGAGAGACCAACTATTGTTCTTCCATAGCCAATAGTTTTAGCATACCAAGAGTCCAGCATTTACGTAACTTGTGCACAAGGACTAGCTTTACAATCGATAAGGCAAGCACTGGGAGGCCAAACCGTTGTGTGAGCATGGCAATCACATAGCATTCAAGAGTTTATAGTATCCATAGCATTCAAGTGTTCAATGTGTATGTGTGTATGATTGTGTTTAGAATTTCCATAGCATTATAAAATCATTAGCATTTGGTGTTTACATTAGTTTCTAGCATAAAACCATAGCATTAGCAAGTAGTATAGTCTCATAGCATTTGTATTAAGCATAACCCGTAGTATTAGCAGTTAGTTTCCCCAGTGGTCTTAATGTTTATCATGACTCATAGCTTTAGCATCCACAATAGCATCATCAGATAGTAAATACCCTTAGCACTTGGTATTAACACATAGTTTTAGTATTTGCAAATAGCTTATGCCTTTAGCACTTGGCATAATCAAATAGCATTTAGTTTCCATAGAGTATTATGCCTTTAGCACTTGGCATAATCAAATAGCATTTAGTTTCCATAGAGTATTATGCCTTTAGCACTTGGCATAATCAAATAGCATTTAGTTTAAATAGAGTATTATGCCTTTAGCACTTGGCATAATCAAACAGCCTTTAGTTTAGATAGAGTATTATGCCTTTAGCACTTGGCATAATCCGTAGTATAAAAGCATTTTGTTAAATTTAAAACATTTGTTTTAAAATGAATAACATGCTTCTCAGTCCCGAGTTAAAAACCAAAAATAGTTTGAAAAGGGACGATGAACTCACCTTGTAGTAGTGGTAGTTGACTTAGTCTCAAACAAGAATGCACGCGCTCTTTGTTGTAATTGATATTGTTTTCACGGTCCTGTATCGATTTCACGTTGTTCATAATTAGTGAGTATAAGTTTATAAGGTTTTGTGTGTGTATGGGTAGTTGTTAGCCCTAAAGTTGGCTAGTACCCTTAAGGCTTGGTCACGATTCCAGTTCGGTCCCGTACACTTGTTTTAAATAGATCTCATTATGAGTCACTATCTTGTAGCTTTGAACAGTGTTTACATAATTATGCATTAATTAGATAATATTCCCTTGACACATAAATGTTTGAGCTTGAGAAATATGTTAAACCCATGTGAGCCTAAAGTAAGATGTGGACCGAACCATGTGACCAATTCAATTGTTGGGCTTTCGTTGGGCCGCGAGGGCATTGTTGGGCTAGAGGTGGGCCCACTAAGGAATATTGGACTTAAGGTGGAAATGAGTGACAAGGAACCCCATTTAAGCCAAGGGTAAACCATTTGCCAAGTTACTTATATAATATCCCCAAAAGTTAGGCCATGGGCCTTAAAAGTAGGCCTTGGGTCAAACTCAATGGGCCTCGGGCTAATCCTGCTGGGCCCCATAGATTTTGTCTCGGGCCTTCACTAAGACGGGTCATGGGCCAAGCTGGGCCTCGCTTACTTGGGCCGAAACAATTGTGGGCCAGAATATTGAGATTGGGCCATAATAGTGGGCCTTGAGCCAAACTGTGAATCCATGATAGTTTCTTGGCCTAACATGGTGCTTGAACTAGTTGTGGGTTAAAAGTCTATGTTGGACCTCCAGATGGGCCGAAGGTTATGTGGGCCTAATGATTTACATAAGGCTAATTTGATGGTATTTATCTAAGCCACCTAGTCTTTTAATTCAATAGTTTAAATGATGGCCCAACACAAAGGAGGAGTTGCTATACAATTAATTGAAATGAATCAAAGAACTGAATTGGGCCGTAGTTAACTGATTTGTTGATGGGTTGGAACCGATTGCATAGTTAGGCTGTTGGGCCTGTTTCTTTCTGTTGGGCCGGTTGGGCCTGACCTTGTGCCCTGGGCCAGATAACAAAATCTGGGCCGAACCACAAGAAATCTGGGCCGAGACAATATAGTTTGGGCTGGGACTAATTGGTTGCTGGGCCGGATGAACTAAATGGGCCTATTGGTGGGCCAAACAAATGTCTGATCTAGGGAGTCCACATGGGTCGAATCAGTGTGCAAGTCGTAGGGGTTCTTGTGGCTAACTGAAGGTGGCTGGCGACTGAGGTTAACCGAAAGGCTCACCATCGAATGAGGGTTGGCGAATGAGGGTTAGCCGAATGTGGGGTTGACCGGCGAACGAAGGTTCTATGGTCGAATGAGCAGGTGGCGAATAGGGTTTTATGGTCGAATGAAACGTCCCGACCGAATGAATTTGCTCGAATGGGAGGGGGTCGAATGAGGACTGTCATTCGACAGTAGCTCCTTCGCCTGGGTCCCTTCGGCCCTAGCCTTTCGGACAACTGAGTGGCCTCATTCGACCGAAGCTTGACCAGCTTCGAATCACTTCATTTCAAGGTTCGATGATGTATTAGGAGTTGGCATATGCAGAGGCTAGTTCTCGTGGGCATAGTGTTCGATTATGAGGGTGTTTGGCCGGCTAAAGAGGGTGGTCGCACTAAGGGTTGAAAAACCCTAAAATCGCCCTTTTTTTAGCTCAGTTTACCTGCGATCTAGCGGTTTTCAGTGCCGATCTTCTGTACTTTCGTGTAGAGGGGAGTAAGAGCTTCGATTTGGCACCAAGAGGGAGTGATTTGGTTGGGTATTGAAGAAGTTATGGTAGAGAGAAGTTAGAGAGAGAGATGATTACGGATTAGGGTTTTCTTGAGAGAGGGAGGGAAGAAGAAGGTAGGGAAAATGAAAGAAAATACCCTCATTTAGGGTATTTATACCCCGAGTGGTTTCGGGTTCGTTTCGGTTGCTCGGTTCGCGTTTTCGTCGCGTATCCGGCCTGTTACACGCGTGTTTCGTATTTAAATAAAAGAATTATTTTATGACGTTTAAAATTTCAAATATATTTTAGAATTTATTTTAAATATCGTTATGTGAATTTTATTCCTCGAATTTAATATTTTTACGCGTTTCGGTTAATTTATTCGCGATTTGTTAAAATGGTTTAATTTAATTTATTTAATGATGAGTTTCAAAATTGTAAAATAAGAAATATCTTATTTCTTTGAATTTATGATCGTTCGTATCTTTTATCGTTTTCGTTATCGTTTCGTCAGAACGCGTCATCATCGCGCGTATTCGTTCGAATCGTCATTCGAACGAACACGACGATGGTTTTGCTTTCCGACTTTTGTTTTCTACATTTCAGTTATTATCTCAGGACGTTAAACTATCAGAATCATTCGTACAGATCGTCACCTATACGAATAACTCATCGGTTTAGCATTCCGTAACAACAACCGTTATCGTTTCGTTTTGTTTAACCTCGCATACGTTTACACATCATAGCACCTCAAGAATCCTTAGTATCACTGTTCCATGTTGTCTGATGTGTTTCTGACTGTTAAACTGTTACGTTTAATCATATTTCAGAAACACTAGCATAATAGTTTACTGTTTAGCACTACGTATTCAACAGTACATCAATAGTTTGCATAGTTTGTACCTGAGTTACTGTGCCGTTACTGTTCCGTTCACTGTTCCGGTGACGGTTCCGACACAGTTGTTACAGTCTCCCCTTGTTAAAGAAATTTCGTCCCGAAATTTAAGCATTGTTATCGGTTACGGCTTCCTCTGTGAACAGTTGGGGATATTTGTTTCTCATGTGGTCTTCGCGTTCCCAAGTAAACTCGGGTCCGCGCCTTGAGTTCCAACGCACTTTGACAATAGGAATACGGCTTCGCCTTAATTGCTTAACCTTGCGATCCATGATTTCTAACGGTTCCTCTACAAAACGTAAGTGTTCATCCAATTGAATTTCTTCAATCGGTATAATAAGAGTTTCATCAGCAAGGCATTTCTTCAAGTTTGAGACGTGAAACACGTCGTGTACACCACTAAGTTCATCCGGTAAGTTCAATCTGTATGCTACAGGACCAATACGTTCGATGATTTCGAACGGTCCCACATATCGTGGTGTTAGTTTGCCTTTCTTTGCGAATCGAACTACGCCCTTCCATGGGGAAACCTTTAACATGACCCGGTCTCCCACTTGGAATTCCAACGGCTTACGCCGTTTATCAGCATAGCTCTTTTGTCTACTTCGTGTCGCTTGTAACCTTTGTTGTATCTGAGCAATCTTGTCTGTAGTTTCTTGTATCAGTTCTGGCCCTGTGATTCGATTATCTCCCACTTCAGACCAACAGATCGGTGATCGACACTTTCGGCCATAAAGAGCCTCAAATGGGGCACAACCGATACTGCTGTGATAACTGTTGTTGTAGGAGAATTCGATTAGTGGCAAGTGAGAATCCCAATTACCACCAAAGTCTAGAACACAAGTTCTCAGCATATCCTCTAGGTTCTGAATAGTACGCTCGCTTTGACCATCCGTTTGTGGATGATAAGCTGTACTCAAGTTTAATTGCGTCCCCAGAGATTTCTGCAATGATTGCCAGAACCTTGATGTAAATCTGCTATCACGATCTGAGATGATAGACAATGGCACACCGTGGCGTACCACTATCTCGTCAATGTAAAGCTTTGCTAGTTTATCCATAGTGTATGTTTCTCGCATTGGCAAGAAATGAGCAGATTTGGTTAATCGATCAACGATAACCCAAATGGTGTCATGTCCACTGGAAGTGCGGGGTAGCTTGGTAACAAAGTCCATAGCTATTTGTTCCCACTTCCATAGTGGAATTTCAGGCTGTTCCAGTAACCCAGAAGGTTTCTGGTGTTCTGCCTTCACCTTAGCACACGTAAGACATCGACCAACATACTCGGCTATGTCTTTCTTCATACCCGGCCACCAATAAAATGCACGTAAATCTTGATACATTTTATCAGCACCGGGATGCACAGAGTACTTGGTCTTGTGCGCTTCATCGAAAATCAGCTTCCTTAACTCGTCTACAGTAGGAATCCATACGCGATCCTTGAAGTAAATAAGTCCATCTGATTTCGTTTCCAGATGTTTCTCCGCTCCACAA
The DNA here is from genome assembly GCA_009363875.1 of Mikania micrantha. Classification (NCBI taxonomy): domain Eukaryota; kingdom Viridiplantae; phylum Streptophyta; class Magnoliopsida; order Asterales; family Asteraceae; genus Mikania; species Mikania micrantha. Next base: position 74,970 of record SZYD01001373.1, read on the forward strand.
TTGAGTTCTTTCTTCAGGTTTTCACGTTCAACAACCTCTTGTTGTGCTTGCATAATTTTGTCGTGTAAGCTTGTCTGCACAGTCATTCCCATTGCTCTAACGCGCAGGGGTTTGACTCGTTCCTTCCGGCTCAAGGCATCAGCAACAACATTTGTCTTGCCCGGATGGTACTTGATTACACAGTCATAGTCATTCAGAAGCTCAACCCAACGTCGCTGTCGCATGTTGAGTTCCTTCCGATCAAATATATGTTGCAGACTTTTATGATCAGTAAATATGGTACACTTAGTGCCATATAGATAATGTCTCCAGATCTTTAAGGCGAATATCACAGCTCCCAGTTCCAGATCATGAGTAGTGTAGTTCTTCTCATGAACTTTCAGTTGTCTCGAAGCATAAGCAATGACCTTGTCTCTCTGCATAAGTACACAACCAAGTCCCTGATGAGAGGCATCGCAGTATACTACAAAGTCATCACAACCATCTGGGAGAGATAAGATCGGAGCATCGCATAACTTCTGCTTCAAGGTCTGAAAGGCTTCTTCCTGCTTTTGCTCCCAAACAAACGGCTCGCTCTTCTGTGTTAACTTTGTGAGTGGCAGAGCTATCTTAGAAAAATTTGAAATGAATCTTCTGTAATAGCCTGCTAAGCCTAGAAAAGAACGTATCTCCGTCGGTGTCTTCGGAGTGTCCCAATCTTTTATCGCCTCGATCTTGGCAGGATCAACGTGTATTCCTTCGCTGTTAACTACATGACCTAGGAATTGAACCTCTTTTAACCAAAACTCACACTTAGAGAATTTGGCATAAAGCTTCTCTTCCTTTAACAGCTCCAAGATCGTTCTAAGATGTTGCTCATGTTCCGCTTTGCTTTTAGAGTAGATCAATATGTCATCAATGAACACAATAACAAATTGGTCTAAGTACGGCTTACACACACGGTTCATGAGATCCATGAAAACCGCGGGTGCATTCGTCAAACCGAAAGGCATCACCATAACTCGTAATGCCCGTATCTGGTACGAAACGCCGTCTTTGGTATATCTTCGTCTTGCACTCTAAGTTGATGGTATCCGGAACGTAGATCGATCTTCGAAAAGAACTGAGCTCCTTGCAATTGATCAAACAAATCATCAATCCTCGGCAATGGATACCGATTCTTGATGGTTAGTTTGTTTAGTTCCCTGTAGTCTATGCACATTCGAAAAGATCCATCCTTCTTTTTCACGAACAAAACCGGAGCTCCCCAAGGTGAGTAGCTCGGTCGGATAAAACCTTTATCTAGTAGCTCCTGCAATTGGTTAGATAATTCCTGCATCTCCGAAGGTGCTAACCTGTAAGGAGATTTAGCAACAGGTGTTGCTCCAGGAACTAAATCAATACGAAACTCTACCGGTCGCACAGGTGGCAAGCCAGGTAGATCTTCAGGAAACACTTCAGGATATTCTTTCACTATCGGCACGTCTTGAATGGTTTTCTTGTCTTTTTGTTTCTCCACCACATGAGCCAAGAAAGCCACACATTTCTTTTGTAGACACTTACGCGCTTTTATGCATGATATGATCTTTACGTTTCTCTTTGATTGATCCGCGCGAACTTCCAATACACGATCATTCGTCACTGGAATCCGAAGTAACTTTTCAGAACAGATGACTTCAACTCTATTGAGTGATAGCCAATCCATTCCCACAATGATGTCGAAACTGCCCAACTCCATCGGCAACAAGTCGATGGTGAATGTGTGATCTGTGAGTGTAAGTGGGCAGTTCCTAAGTATAGTGCTAACTATAACCTGCTTTCCATTCGCTACTTCGATAATATATGGGGAATCTAAAGTTTCCTCAGTAAGATTAAGTTGGCGTGCAAAGTCAGATGAAATAAAACTCTGATCTGCACCAGTGTCAAATAAAATAGATGCATAAGAGTCATGTATAAGAAATGTACCAGTGACCACATTAGGGTCTTGACGTGCAGCATTGGCTCCAATAATAAAAGCCCTTCCACGTGGTGCTTGGGCTCCTTGTTGTGCTCGTTTCGGACACTCTCGGGAGAAATGGCCTATTTCTCCACAGTTGTAGCATCCTCTGTTGTTGTTGTTGGGATTGTCAGGTCTTGGTGGTGGTGGAAGTGCTACAGCAGCGTTGTTAGCAGTACGAGTTGCCGGTGCACGGCATTGCTGAGCTCGGTGACCTAATCGGCCACAGTTGTTGCATTTACGGCATTGCGCCGTAGTAGGATGATGAAATCTGCATCGTGCACACTGAGGATGCGGTCCCACATAGTTCTTGGGTGCAACCTGAGCAGGTGCTGCAGTAATTTGTTGGAGAGGAGTGACAGCCGCATAGTTCTTTACAACCTTTTGCTTCTTCTTTTGATGATAATCTGGTTTCTTCGCTGTTGTTTCCTTGGTTTTTCCAGCATCATCTTTTAGAACTCCAGATTTTACCATCACTTTAGTAAGTTTGGCTGAGAGGGAGATGGCTGACTCTAGTGTAGCAGGATATGCAGCCAAAACAATGCTTTGAATACAGGAGGGTAATCCTGCAACGTAGCGATCAATCAGCTTCTCCAGTGTTGGTACCATTTCTGGCACCAGAGCTACCAGTTCATGATAGCGGGTGGTGAAGGTCATATGATCCGCTCCCTTCATAACATGGTTCGAGAGCTCAATCTCCAGTTGTTGCAGTTCGTGCTTCGGGCAAAACTCATTCCTCAGTAAAAGTTTAAACTCTGCCCAGGGCATCGCCATCGCTTCGTCTCTTCCCTTTGCCCTGATTTGTGCGTTCCACCAAGTTAAAGCTCGCTTGCTGAACGAACCTGCTGCATAGCGAACCTTATGGTGTTCTGGACAACCACTAATGTCCAGAGTATTTTCCATCTTCTCAAGCCATTGGATAAGTCCAACAGCTCCTTCAGCACCGGTAAAGCTGGGAGGTTTGCATCCCACAAAGGATTTGTAGGAGCAGTCTGAAGTGTGACTAGTGTTTCCACTAGCTTCCCCAGTAGTATGGCCAGAGTTGTTGCCATGACTTTGAATCCGGTTGATCATCTCTGGGATGACATCTTTCAGTTGACTTGTCAGTTGAGTGCTCAGAAGTGTCGCCAAGGCGATAGTAGCAGGGTCTATCATCTGAACACTGCTTGAGCCTGGTGGTGGAGAGTGCGGAGGAGGAGGAGGAGGTGGCGGTGGTGAATCTGGTGGCGTAGGAGTCGAAGAGTGAGGAGCAGAAACTTGTGAAGACGGTTGTCTTCTCGGCGGCATTCTGATCATAACCAAAAGAATTTGGTTAGTGCAGTGATCGAATGCAGAAGACAAAATGCATACTTAAATCTTATGTTCTCTATATGAGGGTCCCTAAGTTATAGTCTAGGCCAAACCATTTAGTAAATGACCTATTATTCTCTATAACCTTGAGCTCTGATACCAATCTGTCACACCCCGGGCCGGCGGGGTTGGATCGGAGTCCCCGTCGGGTGGAAGGTTCCCGGGGCGCGATATCGGGTGTGATAATCGGGTTGATCAGATTGTTTACATAGCATCAATGTTAAGAATAACTAAAGCACAATAAAGCATTTAACTAGGATTACAAAGTTAAATTACAATGTCAATGTTTGATAATTTAACTTAGTAAACCTAACAAAAGAATCAATGTATTCTATCTTGTAATCTGTACAAGACATCCAAGAATGATTCGTGTGATTAACAAAATATGTGCTTCCCAAAATCACTAGGTCCTCTATTTAGGCCGCCTAGCATGCAATCCAAAAGCTTAAGTTAAACCTGTGCATCACCTGAGAAAGCATGTAAGAAAACAAAGTCAACACAATGGTTGGTGAGTTCATGTAGTTTATAAGTTTAAATAGCTTTAGCCTAACTCCTTCCGGTAAAACCTTAATCTTATTAACTCCACATGTAATATCCAAATCGGTATGCTTATATATAGGGCATACCCCTGGGTCAAGCCTACAACCCGCCCAGACGACGTCCCACCACATACTAATCCGGATATGACACTGTTATTAATAATAATTAAGCCCTTTACCGACCCGTCCGTATAGTTTCTCTGTCATAGTTTAAGCACTTCTGTTTGTAAGTTTACCCCATACATCAATAGTATCCGTGAGTTTGTTTGAATGTTACCGGAATAGACAACTGAATGCCCGAAGGAATTCAGTATCAGTCCATACCAGCCCCAGGATTTACGTGTAACTTAGGGGGAGATAAGGGCTACTCATGATGACACAAAGTCATCTAAGATTCACCAATACCGTCCTAGTCACTGATCACCTGAGTAAATAGTTTATGGGAAACACTGCATGGCAAGCACTGAGAGGCCATCAGTCCATTTCCTCGATAAGACTATGAAGAACACATGAAGGCAAGCACTGAGAGACCAACTATTGTTCTTCAAGTCCCGGCTAGGAAGAACACCTGAAGGCAAGCACTGAGAGACCAACTATTGTTCTTCCATAGCCAATAGTTTTAGCATACCAAGAGTCCAGCATTTACGTAACTTGTGCACAAGGACTAGCTTTACAATCGATAAGGCAAGCACTGGGAGGCCAAACCGTTGTGTGAGCATGGCAATCACATAGCATTCAAGAGTTTATAGTATCCATAGCATTCAAGTGTTCAATGTGTATGTGTGTATGATTGTGTTTAGAATTTCCATAGCATTATAAAATCATTAGCATTTAGTGTTTACATTAGTTTCTAGCATAAAACCATAGCATTAGCAAGTAGTATAGTCTCATAGCATTTGTATTAAGCATAACCCGTAGTATTAGCAGTTAGTTTCCCCAGTGGTCTTAATGTTTATCATGACTCATAGCTTTAGCATCCACAATAGCATCATCAGATAGTAAATACCCTTAGCACTTGGTATTAACACATAGTTTTAGTATTTGCAAATAGCTTATGCCTTTAGCACTTGGCATAATCAAATAGCATTTAGTTTCCATAGAGTATTATGCCTTTAGCACTTGGCATAATCAAATAGCATTTAGTTTCCATAGAGTATTATGCCTTTAGCACTTGGCATAATCAAATAGCATTTAGTTTAAATAGAGTATTATGCCTTTAGCACTTGGCATAATCAAACAGCCTTTAGTTTAGATAGAGTATTATGCCTTTAGCACTTGGCATAATCCGTAGTATAAAAGCATTTTGTTAAATTTAAAACATTTGTTTTAAAATGAATAACATGCTTCTCAGTCCCGAGTTAAAAACCAAAAATAGTTTGAAAAGGGACGATGAACTCACCTTGTAGTAGTGGTAGTTGACTTAGTCTCAAACAAGAATGCACGCGCTCTTTGTTGTAATTGATATTGTTTTCACGGTCCTGTATCGATTTCACGTTGTTCATAATTAGTGAGTATAAGTTTATAAGGTTTTGTGTGTGTATGGGTAGTTGTTAGCCCTAAAGTTGGCTAGTACCCTTAAGGCTTGGTCACGATTCCAGTTCGGTCCCGTACACTTGTTTTAAATAGATCTCATTATGAGTCACTATCTTGTAGCTTTGAACAGTGTTTACATAATTATGCATTAATTAGATAATATTCCCTTGACACATAAATGTTTGAGCTTGAGAAATATGTTAAACCCATGTGAGCCTAAAGTAAGATGTGGACCGAACCATGTGACCAATTCAATTGTTGGGCTTTCGTTGGGCCGCGAGGGCATTGTTGGGCTAGAGGTGGGCCCACTAAGGAATATTGGACTTAAGGTGGAAATGAGTGACAAGGAACCCCATTTAAGCCAAGGGTAAACCATTTGCCAAGTTACTTATATAATATCCCCAAAAGTTAGGCCATGGGCCTTAAAAGTAGGCCTTGGGTCAAACTCAATGGGCCTCGGGCTAATCCTGCTGGGCCCATAGATTTTGTCTCGGGCCTTCACTAAGACGGGTCATGGGCCAAGCTGGGCCTCGCTTACTTGGGCCGAAACAATTGTGGGCCAGAATATTGAGATTGGGCCATAATAGTGGGCCTTGAGCCAAACTGTGAATCCATGATAGTTTCTTGGCCTAACATGGTGCTTGAACTAGTTGTGGGTTAAAAGTCTATGTTGGACCTCCAGATGGGCCGAAGGTTATGTGGGCCTAATGATTTACATAAGGCTAATTTGATGGTATTTATCTAAGCCACCTAGTCTTTTAATTCAATAGTTTAAATGATGGCCCAACACAAAGGAGGAGTTGCTATACAATTAATTGAAATGAATCAAAGAACTGAATTGGGCCGTAGTTAACTGATTTGTTGATGGGTTGGAACCGATTGCATAGTTAGGCTGTTGGGCCTGTTTCTTTCTGTTGGGCCGGTTGGGCCTGACCTTGTGCCCTGGGCCAGATAACAAAATCTGGGCCGAACCACAAGAAATCTGGGCCGAGACAATATAGTTTGGGCTGGGACTAATTGGTTGCTGGGCCGGATGAACTAAATGGGCCTATTGGTGGGCCAAACAAATGTCTGATCTAGGGAGTCCACATGGGTCGAATCAGTGTGCAAGTCGTAGGGGTTCTTGTGGCTAACTGAAGGTGGCTGGCGACTGAGGTTAACCGAAAGGCTCACCATCGAATGAGGGTTGGCGAATGAGGGTTAGCCGAATGTGGGGTTGACCGGCGAACGAAGGTTCTATGGTCGAATGAGCAGGTGGCGAATAGGGTTTTATGGTCGAATGAAACGTCCCGACCGAATGAATTTGCTCGAATGGGAGGGGGTCGAATGAGGACTGTCATTCGACAGTAGCTCCTTCGCCTGGGTCCCTTCGGCCCTAGCCTTTCGGACAACTGAGTGGCCTCATTCGACCGAAGCTTGACCAGCTTCGAATCACTTCATTTCAAGGTTCGATGATGTATTAGGAGTTGGCATATGCAGAGGCTAGTTCTCGTGGGCATAGTGTTCGATTATGAGGGTGTTTGGCCGGCTAAAGAGGGTGGTCGCACTAAGGGTTGAAAAACCCTAAAATCGCCCTTTTTTTAGCTCAGTTTACCTGCGATCTAGCGGTTTTCAGTGCCGATCTTCTGTACTTTCGTGTAGAGGGGAGTAAGAGCTTCGATTTGGCACCAAGAGGGAGTGATTTGGTTGGGTATTGAAGAAGTTATGGTAGAGAGAAGTTAGAGAGAGAGATGATTACGGATTAGGGTTTTCTTGAGAGAGGGAGGGAAGAAGAAGGTAGGGAAAATGAAAGAAAATACCCTCATTTAGGGTATTTATACCCCGAGTGGTTTCGGGTTCGTTTCGGTTGCTCGGTTCGCGTTTTCGTCGCGTATCCGGCCTGTTACACGCGTGTTTCGTATTTAAATAAAAGAATTATTTTATGACGTTTAAAATTTCAAATATATTTTAGAATTTATTTTAAATATCGTTATGTGAATTTTATTCCTCGAATTTAATATTTTTACGCGTTTCGGTTAATTTATTCGCGATTTGTTAAAATGGTTTAATTTAATTTATTTAATGATGAGTTTCAAAATTGTAAAATAAGAAATATCTTATTTCTTTGAATTTATGATCGTTCGTATCTTTTATCGTTTTCGTTATCGTTTCGTCAGAACGCGTCACCATCGCGCGTATTCGTTCGAATCGTCATTCGAACGAACACGACGATGGTTTTGCTTTCCGACTTTTGTTTTCTACATTTCAGTTATTATCTCAGGACGTTAAACTATCAGAATCATTCGTACAGATCGTCACCTATACGAATAACTCATCGGTTTAGCATTCCGTAACAACAACCGTTATCGTTTCGTTTTGTTTAACCTCGCATACGTTTACACATCATAGCACCTCAAGAATCCTTAGTATCACTGTTCCATGTTGTCTGATGTGTTTCTGACTGTTAAACTGTTACGTTTAATCATATTTCAGAAACACTAGCATAATAGTTTACTGTTTAGCACTACGTATTCAACAGTACATCAATAGTTTGCATAGTTTGTACCTGAGTTACTGTGCCGTTACTGTTCCGTTCACTGTTCCGGTGACGGTTCCGACACAGTTGTTACAGTTAGCTTAAAGAAGCCCTCAAAATTTGTTAAGCATTCATATGAAAATGGGGAGTTTGTGAAGAAGAGAGTGGAAGCCGAAGAAGGTAAGATGGAAACAAAGGAGATCAAAGGTTAAGTTGGACAGATAACAAAAAAATTGGTAATGATACCATGGGAAACAAATTTACCTTTCAACCACCATAAACGCTAAATCTGGTTTGGTCTGGCTGAAGACCTTAAAACTTAGCGCTAACCGGGAGGCAACCCGGCTTTTTAATATTTTTGTTTGTTTTCTTTTTTTAGTTTCTTTGTCGCTATAGCAACACTCAAGTGTGGGGAAGATGCCACCCAAGGACGGATGAAAACCAAAGTGATCTTTGAAGAACCACGCCCGCCATATTATTGAAAACTCTATGATTAATGATAAGGTCCATGTGCTCTTTCTTAATCTTTTTATAACTGTATGGGCATAGGGATTTGTGGGTGGTGACTATGAAACAATTTGTTTTTATTTGCATTTAGTTATTTTTAGTAGTTGGTGTGTTTAATTGCAACTTTGGTGGAGTCTTGATGTTATGTGCTGGTACGTGTTTGGGTTTATGTTTATTGTGCATAACCCAGGAGGATATCAGGGATTGATCACATACCATACGGGTATTAGTTAATGGTAGAAACCTTTGGTTGGCCCTAAAAACCCATACATTGGGGACAATGTATCCCAAGTGTGGGGATGCGGGGTAAGGGTTATAAGGTTTCGGGAAAATGCCTATTTTTTTAAAAAAATTTTGAAAAATGTCCTCGTTTTTGTAAGTTTATGTTCTAAAGGCCAATTTTTTTCAAAATCATGGATCTTTGACCTGTTGGCAATTGGTTTAGATTTTTGGTTATGCGTATGTCTTTAAGTTGCATGATAGTGGCTTAGCAAGTAGGAAAACGGAACATTATATGGTTAAGGGTGAGATTGTAGAGGGTAAGTAATGTGCTTATGTGCATCGGCAACCTGATTCCACCATTTCCATGTGAGGTGAGTCTAAATTGTTCTATATTATGGGTAGTTATTTCTGAGTGGCACCATTGTATCTACCGAGTTAGAACTTGTCATGTGATACTGTTTGAAACCGTGAGCCATAGCTTGCACGAATGTGATCGAGGCATTAGGAATTGAACCTTAGGAATCTTGTTTAACCTTTTTGTTTTCTAGATCCTACCCTATTGTTACCATTAGACACCATGTTGAGCCTAACCTGTTTATTGTTCGCCAGCGTTATTAACCCATTTGACTCGTTTAGCCTGTTTTTTTGTTTTAACCCAACTAGTGGTGATTTCCAAGCATGTTCGTGTTATGCGAGTGACAATAATGTTCATGTTTATAACTATGAAAAAAAAGAAAGAAAAAAATAGAGAGAAAACGTGGATTATTAGATCGAGTTATGATCTGTTATGAAGCAAGAAAAAGAGTCATTGTTATCTGTATAGTTAGTTATATGAATAAAGTCTTGGATTCATCGCTAGTGTTAGCCAATAAAAATATTCCATTCCACATTTGCCCTAAGCCTTTATGTTACAACCCAGTTAAAGTCCTCATGAGTTGTGTAGGTTATGTGTTAGTTGGTAGATTGCAGATTGCTTTACAAGCCTATGACAGTGGTATTATACTTTGGTTTTCAGTGATACATATATTAGCACACCTTCGCTAATCCAGAAATAGCCGAGTGGAGTGTTCATTGTGAGGGGTGCACAGAAACATGTGAAATACCTGAAGCATTTCAGTCTTAGTTATTTAGTGTTCTTGATTTTTAAAGTTTCATATTTTGCTTAGCTAGGTGTAAAACTATGCAATGCGGTAAGTCTTGGGACCTTAGCATAACCGGGAATCCAAGTTGAATGTTTGCGGGGATTTGGGAATTGTTTTGAGATTTGATGGTTAATGGTTCAAAGATTTGCTTGAGGACAAGCAAAAGGCAAGTGTGGGAATGTGATGGAGGGTGAATGGAATGAACCTAATAATCTTTAAGTGGTTGATTTTGATTATATTTATATGCTTATATTCCTTGAATTAGATAATGTTGCGTTTCAGGTTAAAAAGCTAAGAACCAGAGAATATGACGATAAATGAAGTCAAGGAAAGATGGATTGATGATTATAGGATGATAGAGAATGGAAAAAAGAAGATTTTGGTCCAAACGGGAGGTTAAACAGAGTCCGGATGAAGAAATGAGAGCCAAAACAAGTTTAACGCGAAAACCGGACCAGGGGCGTACCCCTATGACTCAGCAGTACCCCCCTACGGTGCTGAAACATGAATTTAACAAAAATCAAGAGGCGTACCCCTACGGCTCAGGCGTAGGGGGTACTGCAACCCGAAAAATTTGGTTTTTTAATTATTTCGATCTAGGGTTTTGGGGCATCTATCATTCAGCCTCCAAGGACCTACCTAGTGCGAAAAAGAGTTCCAAAAGTCATTCTTCATCCATAGCCATCGATCGGGGTCATTTCCAAAGCGAATCGAGATGAAATTTTCAACCGAATCATCCGAGATCACCCCTGTAATGAGCGGCTAATTCCTCTTGTGTGTTCCTCTAGGTGAAAGGTTCTTGTAATTGGATAATTAACTTTGGTTTTCATGATTGTTTGGACTTGTAATCTAATCGTTCGATGATTTTTACTTGTTAATTGATTGAATGGTTGTAAACAATTGATTTTTATTATAAACTTGATTCATTACTTATCAGTTCCTGTGAGTTCTAGTAATTATGATTTATTAAGTTATGTTTTGGGTTAATAATTATCAATTGATGTTCATATGATAATCTTCCGTTGAATAACCGAAGCAAGTAGTCTCTGAATGTCACAATCTTTGAATCAACTGAATCATGTCTATGTGATTTTACAGATTGAAAACCAGATTAGAAATCTAGTTTGAATCGGGATCCTAGGGGAACCACTTTGCTGTTATTTGAACTTTTTTCATTATTGTTTGAAACCATTTTAGTTAATTGCAATTTCTTTTCAAGTTTAACAAACAACATCTTCAATTCAAGTTTACAAATTCCGTTTTAGTTAAGTTTAGTTCACAAATCGATTAACAATTACACCATCCACATAAACTCTTCGTGGTTCGACACCCGACTTACCCTAACTAATAAGGTAGCTGGGACTTGAGTTTTACTCTTATCTTTGACTGACACTTCGACATCGGTCATTGTGCTGCTCAATTAGAAACCCAAATAAATAGTATTGCTCATGTAATGATTCCACTAGGATATTTGTGATATTAGGAAATCTGTGATTACGTGAAATCAAGCTAGGAGATCGAGGTTATATCGATCAAGTATTATACAAATCAGGTGAGTTTTTCGTAGCCCTATTTTAAATGCTTTATCATTTTGGGCTGATATGCATGCTATAAAACTAATTTGTGAAAACGATTTTAACCCGACTGTGGTTTGATAAAGAATGTTTCAAGTCTCAGCTGCGGTTGAGTAATAAATGATTTTGTAAGTCTCGGCTGAGATCGAGCAGAAAATGTGGTTTTGAAGTCCCGGCTACGGTTGGACAACAGTTGAACGCTACGGTGCTGAGAACTGTTTTGTTACTGCATGTAGCAGTAAAAAATGTTTTGAATAAAGGTGTAAAGAAAATATTTTTAAAATGGTTTTCAAAACCATTATAATAGTCTTTGCATTAAGCGCTACTTAGAATAAGACTGTCATGGCGGGTTATAACAGGGCCTGAATAAGTGGTGACGATCACTTCAGAGGGTGCGTGACCTCTGTGGCAGTGCTTTAGTAGGGAATGCATAGATGGTATTATTGTGGTTATTTTTGATACTGTACAATTTATTCATAATGATTTATGCATGTAAATGTTTGTGGACTATGATTTGCAAAACTTAGGACTCACTAGTTTTAACTGACTTGTTTGAGCATGCATACCAGGGAAGAATAATGCCTCGTGTAGCAAAGGGAAGGCCGAGGCATAACCGGCATAAGGAAGGCTTGTCTAAAGAGTTTTGTACTGGCTTTGTTTGAACCTACTATATTATAGTTTTTTTTTTCTTGGATGTAAATACGTATTAATAAAATAAGTTAAAGTTTTGTTTGATTCCGCTGCCTTTTAAATCTGTATAACTTTGTGTTCTGGATCAATTCCAACCGTTGTCAGTGGCGCAATCTCGGGAGTCCGAGTTCGGGGCGTCACAGGTCGACAAGTAAGAGACTATGAGTGTCCCTAGGACATCAGATACGTTGCCTAAAAATTGCTAGCGGGGAGAGGCCCAAGGCGCTCACTAAAAGAAAGTTAATTTGATAAGTCGGCATGTCACGAAGACTTGTCGTCGCCAGAGCCTGTCCCGACGACATGTTGTCGTGGTAAATATCGACGATATAGCCCCGACGCTACAAAAAAAAAAAGTCGTCGCCACAAAGTCGTAGCAATAAGGTTATCAACGAGATGTCATCGCCATAAACGAAACCAAAATAAAATAATATTTACCTTATCCCGACGACATGTCGTCGGCAAATGTGTTCAAAAAAATAATTCCCATTTTTTTTGTTTTCCCAGTTTTCCAAAACTATAATACCTGCTTCATAACATACAAACATAAGGCTAACAAATTAATATAGAAAAAGCATTATCTAACTGGTTATATTATTGAAGTATTATTATTATTTAATTACTATTGTTATTATTATTTAATCAAAATAGTAAAGAGAAAAACAAAAAATATGCTTTATCTAACTGGTTATATTATTGAAGTAATATTATTATTTAATTACTATTGTTATTATTATTTAATCAAAATAGTAAAGAGAAAAACAAAAAATATGCTTTATCTAACTGGTTATATTATTGAAGTAATATTATTATTTAATTACTATTGTTATTATTATTTAATCAAAATAGTAAAGAGAAAAACAAAAAATATGCTTTAGCTGAGAGTAGAATCATTAACCTATGTGGTAATTGCTAAGACCATCCGCAGCCCTTGCCCCGCCCTCCTCCGCGGGATGCTCCCTTCCGCGGCCACTAGCGGGAACACCGCCCCCCATGCCAACGGCTCCCGTCAAGAACCCTTCCACGGCCCCCGCTCCCCGCTGTGTATCCTCTTTTCTGATTGGGCCACGTCACCCAGCTCTCCATAAATCAGTTTAAATGTTGATGATGATGTGGAATAGTGGGGAAGGGTTTTCAGTGGGGTGACCATTGTGGGTGATTAAGGTTTTCAGTGGGGTGATGACGTGGCATGAAATTTCAGTGGGGAAGGATTTTCAGTGGGGTGACCGCTGTGGATAGTCTAACGAGCTGACCATATTGACCATATTAAAGCAAATCTAATTTGAAAGGGGTGAGAGCTAACGAGCTGACCATATTGACCTATGTGGTAATTGCTGAAAAGGATAGGTATATATCTAATTCTTATTTTTACTTAATTTCATTTGTAATCATTATCTCTATTCTTTTGTATATATTATAAGTTTTAGATATATATATAGTTAATTAAAAATTATAATATATAATATTTCGAACATAAATATATAGTATATTTGAAGTGTTAACAAAGATTTAGTTATGAATTTTTCTATTGTTTTTTTGCTTTAAATTTCACTATGAATTGGCAATAAAAGTTATTTTACAATATTTGATTCTGATTCTACTATGAAGTTTAGCTATAGATTTTGTGAAGAGTTTTCTTAGATTTTTTTTGCTACTAATTTAACAATAGATTTTAAAAGGTTTTCGCTGCAAATATAGCTACATATTTTATACGAAATGTTTCGATATTTTTTAATTTTTTATACTGTTTTACGTTTATTTCCTATAGCATTGTTTTTAAATTTCAATAAATATATACAAATGATCTTGAAGATAAATATTTAAACCAAATAACGTAGTCAACTTAGAGAAATTTAAAACACAAATTAGATCCAAACTATCAAAAAATATAACAATAATGTTCACATTATAGCGTTTATCAACATAAAATGATATCTTAAATTTGTGGAGGTTTTAATGGTTTTTTTAACAACCGAATTTCTCTTTCATTTCTACATATACTTAATAGTTAGCACAACAACCTTGATTACACATTAATATCAATTCCATTACTAATCAGCTTAATGAATATGCAAACTTTTATTTTCTCCTAACATATTAAAATTGCAAACATTTCCATATATGGTAAATGTAACCCCCATGTTTCAAATTGTACATATAGGATTGTTAGTTTACAAAAATAATGTGATTCCTCACTGTAGGTCATAAAAAACTTCCGCATATGTTTCGTTTACAAAACATGTTAACCATTTACGACCATTTTAAACATTGGTTTTAAGGTGTACGCATCGTACGAAACATTACATACAAGCCATTTACATAGTTTACACATAACCATATGTTTTGCAAAAGGTTGTTCATCAGTACTTCAATCCGTTCCTTTCGATCTCAAGCCCGTTCCGCCACTTAGTACTTATTTAGTCTAGGGTAGAATCGTCATACATGAAAGGAAAGGCTTGAACATTGCACCACTCATGGCATGCAGTATGACCATAGACATGAACAGTGAAACCAACATTGATGTTTTTGGTCCTTCTCGATCTTGTAGTGATATATACGACGTTACATTTTAATAGGCTTTGATTTTAGTTTCTTTCTTTTTAAGGGTAACTTTGTATAATATATAGTAACCAAGTTTCTCAAATGTTACAATTAAGTCATCAAAAGTTTTTTTATTTCTTTAAAGTCATTCAACTTTCACAAAATGTTTCAATCATTTATAATTTTTTTTTATAAATATTTAAATTTTTAAAATTAATCAAGGCAATTGAAACATATATGAATATATATAACTATTTAATTATTATTTTGTCTCAATTTCACTTAAATTTAACAATTTTGAAACTTTGTTATTAATTCGTAAATTTGTTTTCTTCACGATTACATCTTATATCAAGTTAATTAGAAAAAAATTCACTTATTATTAATAAATATTTATATATGTTTCGTTTGCCACTATTAATTTTAAAATATTTAAACATTTATAAAAAAGTTACACATGATTGGAATTCTAAGTAAAAGTTGGGTAACTTTAAAGAGATGAAAAAAACTTTTGATAACTTAATTGTAACACTTGAGAAACTTGAACACTATTAGGTGACATATTCACCCTTTTTTTACCGCAATCTTGTCTAGTCCTATACATTATTCATAGTAGTATCAAACTCTCAACCTTAAGAATAGATACACTATTACGAATACATTTTAATACTGTACCGTTAAGTTATAAAATCTTTGATATTTGGACTTTATATAAAAGATAAAAGAAGTCATGAAAGGTAGCATGCATTATTGCCACTGGTTGGAAAGATGTGCAGGTGCAATTTTGTCCACAAGACATTAATGGTGTCATTATGGTTTATATTTACATGGAGTGTTTGTTTTTCAAAAAAAAAAAATTTACATGGAGAGTTTATTCTCACATTTTTTCTCTTTTATTTTAGCACATCACCAACATTAATTATATGTTTCATATATACCTATAATGAGACGTATATCTTCCTCAGACACTAACTGATTCGAAAATGACTGGACTCGTATCATATGTGACCTATATGAAGCGTATAGATCATTTACGAGACACATACGAGTCCAATCATTAACGTTCAGAAATTCTAATAAATTTTAACTGACCCCTTATACACCACCTATATACCTATACAAGGGCTTATAGAGGATGTAAAGGATGGTGAGAGTTTGATGTGCGAATAAAAAGACCATATTTTTATGAATAATTTGATGCAAGACAGCTGGCTCAAACAAACTATATGTGTGTGCGCATTATATTATGTGCATGCAATGCAGTTGGACACATCAGATTCTTGATTGCTAACAAAACTATTTAAAGATCTGGAGTTCATCTGCCAGGGATTATTTCATTCATTACTCTATCCACCAAACTTTTGTTTCTTATTAGGTTTAGTATTCAAGTATTAGGTTATGTACAGTGATCATGCTCTATCACTTTACGTAGACGCCACGTAAACAACCTACACCATCACACATTTATCACTTCATATCATCATTACATGTGTTATCATTACTTTATCATCATTCTACTTCATCACCATCTTTATTTAATATTTTATTATTTGATTTTTATTTTTTTAATAATAGAATAAATTAAAAAATACATAATATTATTAAAAATAAAATAAAATTACATAATAAAAGTAAAAAAAATTACATAATAAAATTAAAATAAAAATTAAACTACATAATAAAATAAAATAAAAACATTAAAATAAAATTAAATACTTTTAAAATGTAAAAAAACTACATATTTTTTCTTTGATTTTTCCATATATGTTCAACCAAATCGTTTTTAAGCATGTTATGTATATCCCTACGTACATCAGATCTCGGCGTATATTTCAATTCTTTCATCCGGTGTAACCTATTGAACTGGAACGTCGATCTCTTCATAATTTTGGCAAATAGTTTTTCCTTTGTCCTCCAAAACCATGTTATGCAAAATAATGCAAGCATATATAAAGTCACGAATTTTACTTTTCTCCCAAATCCTACATGGATTAGACACCATATGCCATTTCTTTTAAGTACACCTAACGCTCGTTCGATATGATTTCCTACCGCCTCTTAAGCCTTTTTAAAGTATTTTCGTTTGTCATCGTCTTCACGAGGACATGTAATGATTTGACATACATAACATATTAATGATAGATACCATCGACAAGGTAGTACTCATATTTGTAGTATGTGTCGTTAGCATAAAATGAAGACCACTGTGTGACTCCGTCTAATATGTCGTCAAATATGGGCGATTGATCTAAAACATTTATATCATTATTTGATCCAGAAACACCAAAGTACACATGCCGTATCCAGAGATCATTAGAAGCCACTACTTCAAGCAATATTGTAGGATATTGCTGATCGCCTCGTTGATGAGATCCTCGCTAAGAGATTGGGAAATTTTGCCACTCCCAGTGTGTGCAATCGATGCTTCCGAGCATACCAGGAAAGTCGTGGACATGTTCATGCACTTCATAATTTGTTGAATGTCGCTACATGTTGGTTTTCTCAAATAGTGCGAGTCGTATAATGTTATAATACCTTTACAAAAGTTGTGAAGACTATCTCGTAAAACTTTATCCGACATCCGTAAATATTCATCTCAAGAATCGCTACATGTCCCGTAGGCCAACTGTCGAATAACACTTGTACACTTTTGTAGAGGTATGAACCCTGTTATACCGGCTGCATCTATTTTTTTGTTGAAAATATGGAAAACTTTCTTTCATATCGCAAACGATTTGAAGAAATGAATTGCAACTCATTCGAAAACGACGTTTGAATTGCTTGTCGTCGTAAGTTGGATTTTCACTTAAATAATCTTGAACGAGTCGTTTGTTACCACCTTTACGATCACGATTTATTTATTTTTTTCGTTGTAACACTTGCATAGAGTTTTCTTTAATATTAGCTACGACGGATGTTAATTTTGCTTGAACGGTGCGTAAAAACATGAATGCTCCTTCGTCTAAATTGGATGATGATGATCTCGTAATTTCCTCCTCTCAACTCATTTTTTTGGATTGTAAATTGGGTTTTTTGAGAAAATAATGGTTATTTTAGAGAGATGAGTGATTATTTTATAAAGTTGAATGGTGGTTTAAAGAGTTTGACGGTTAATTTATAGTGATTTAAAAAAATCGTTTTTTGCTTCATACCGCCGTGTGGGATTTTTATTTTTAATTTGGCTTCCAAGTTCCAACGGTCGATTACCCATGACCACCATCACGCTGATGCCATAACGCCCCTATGTAGTGGGGGAGGGCGTCATGGGGGCGTGACCGGCCCCTCTCATACCATCACGCTGATGGCATACGCTGTCGATTGCCCTGTTACTTTGTCGGTGTAAAAAAAAAAAAACTTTTCTAGATATGCAATTTGTTATTAAGAAATAAAAATATTAACAAAAATAAGTTTACTAATTATGTTTATGTTTTTGGGTAGGCAACCCACACACATATACCTATCGATCTATCATACTAGATTTATATTTCAATTAAATTATATCAAACCCGTCTTTAAAAGTGAAAAACAACATACCAAACTTCAACTCTAATGCCTTACTCAATTGAGCATTATAAATTAAAATGTAACCAATATAATAATGTTGATGAAACAAATTATCAATTTATTAAAATTTCGTAATATGGGTTTATTTATTATACATAAAATTTTCCATCAATCTAAATTTAAAATACAATTTTACGTCCTAAATATCAAGACTGGCTCATTTTCTACAAAATAAATAGATAATTTAAATACATGAATGATTTATAAAATATCGATATATAAAATAAGATCTTGTTCATAAAACAACACCAAGACTGGCTCATTTTCTACAAAATTTAAGACACATTAAATTGTCTTAAATTTTGTCGCAGAACCCGACAAATTTGCGACAAGTTTCTAACACAAAACTAAACTTCAAATTTTGGATAAACTTGTGTCAAGATGATGACAAAAATGTTAAAAATCCTAATATTTGGTCAAAAATGCTTCGCAAATTTGCCACATATTCCGGCAAATAGTGTATTAATTACAATCTTTTTACAGGTTTGTCAAAAATGTGATACAAATGGTTATTTTATTAGTTTTTAATTGCTATTCATAAAGACAATAATTATAAGGGTATTGATATAGATTAATTATATGGGTTGGATCTATAAGAATGTGTTTTGCTTAATAAAAGTAGGAATTAATAACAATTACATATGTAAAATACTAAAAATATAAAAATAAAAATTCAATACAAAAACCAATATATATCAAGTTACTTAATTGTTCTAATTTACTGGATTGCAATAGAGATAATATGTAGACGAAGTTGTAAATGCACTTTCATAGGAATACAAGGTTGAACTTTCACTAGAGGAGGGAGAGGGAGGGAGGGGGTGTTAATCAATCATATTGTTGTAACTTGATAGGTTAACCTCATTATTTATAATTAATATAAATAAATACATTAACTCCTGCATTAAATATTTATGATACATAAGAGTAATTATATATATTGATCTTTAATGCATCAGGAGGTCTTCTGTAAGTTGTTTTTATGACTAACACCAAAATATCTTCTTATCATGTTCAGACTTTCTTAGTCAGCTTTACAATAGTCTTTAAATAGCTTAAGTATAGGTAGATTATGTTGTTCGAAAATAGTTTTGTAGGCGAAAGTTGTTTTGTAGGCGGAAACTGTTTTACATCGAAAGCTTTTGTTTCCTCTCAATCCTTAGAAGATTGTTGTCTTAGAAGTCTTGTTGCATTCCAAATGATTTTTTATCTTCAGAAGAAAATTTGTCAAATATTGATCATTAACACATATGGTTGTTACTCTTCTGATCTTTTGCTGTATTTTGATGTTTTGTTGTCTTCGAAAGCTTCATCTTATGTCTGGTCATCGAAAGGATAGAACTATTCTTCAGAGGCTTTTAGTCTTCTGAAGGTTAACTTTTCCTTCCAAGGACTAATGGTTTCTGAAGGATAATTCCATCCTTTCGATACTTCCTTGAACTTTCATGGGAGTTAGGCTTTGTTTAAGAGATGCTGCACATGAGTTGTGGTTAACACCAGCCTTCATTTATCTTACAGTCTCTCCTTAGGCTAATGCTACCAAAACTTTTCAATCTTTCATCAAATTTTCCAAAACCATTTTCACCTAAAACATGTTTAAAAACAAGGTCAACTAAAAAGTTGGTGAGTTTCATAGGTTTAACACACGCGCGCAAATAGTTGATAAAATAGTTAAGCTTGTCACATGTGATATAAAGCATATATGAACAAAACATGTAAAGGAACTAGTACACAGATCAATAGTTCAAGTAGTTGAGTTATAACCAAGCTAGCATTACTAAAAAATACAGAAGCAGTAAACAATCGCCATAGACTTCCCTCACATGGTTAATCAAACATGGTGGATGATCAGCCCAATAGATATATCATTGCTACTAAATAGTTAATAGTTGAGATCAATGCAAGTTCATAGTTGAGTTCATTACAGTATAGGTCACAAAACTAACATATATTACAATAGTTAAAATACAGTTGATAGTTACATGTTTACTCCAAAAGTTAAAAACATAAGATAAAAAGAGGCTATAAGAACTCACCATGAATGGTGATATAGCTTTGCACAAGACATATATGTTGTAGTTCAATTTGTATCCAAACATACACACAATCAACCTAAATAATTCATCAAATTTAAGCTAGTTGTGTTTGATTTGGTTTAATAGTTCTTAAATTGATATATGGTCGTAGAGTTCGGGTATTGATCAAGTGATTTGTCATGTAAAAATAAATACATTATTTTGTTCAAAAGAGTTCTTATATATTAGCTATATGTTATTATTCAACATAAAACTACACTTGTATTTATATAGCTTTTATTATAAAGTTTTATGAGTTGTTTTAAATAGAAATTTAAAATCATTAAATCCTAAATAAATGATTAATGAAATACAATATAGAGTTCTAAAAAGAATAGACAAGATTTTTAAAGTTTAAATAAATAAGATTATATATTATCCTAAAAATCATATGTTCTAAAGTTCCTTTTAAGAACTTTTTAAAAAATCTTAGATAATAAAAAAATGGTTTTATAACTTTTATTGTATCAAAAGTAAACTTTTTAAAATGTTTTAGGAATTATATAATTTGTTTAAAACCTTATCCTTTGTAATTTGCTAACAATAGACCACAAAACTTGTAAAAAACTTTTAACCCGTCATTCAACTTAGCTAAATTTCAATTGCACCAAATTTTCATATTCCTACTATGCGTAAGAACAAGAACAAAAAACTCGGTGTTGAAACATTGACCAACAGATGATGTAGAGTAAGTCATTGCTATTAATAAATATAGAAAGCAAAAAGTAAGAGTGTAAGACTTGTAACGGCCATTTGGAGCCTCTAAACAGTCAAAAAAACGTTTTCTAATAGCCAGAACTCAAAAAACAGTTGAAACCTTTTTGAAACCGGTTTCGTTGGGTTTGAGTCGGAATTGGTTCAGATTGCTTTTAATTTTGAAATTTAGAACCAAGTAGGATGTAGGAACACTGGCGGTTTCAAAAGGGTCAAGACTCATTCTTCTCAGAACTGGTTAAGAACCGGCTCTAGTTTCAGGACAAATCCCAGTTCCAGTTCTCATATAATTTTAAATAGAAAAACATGTTTCCATTGTATACGCTCACACAACATATAGAATCTTTGTAGATCACGTAGAGCAAAGTGAAGAAAATATTTTGATACATTCTCATCTTATTAGAAAACTTGCATCATTGACAACTTTATAACATCAAATAAAAAAACATTTTTTTACGTCACATCTTAATACATTGTGACCTTGTTTGCGATACGCACATATAATGCATATATGCGTCAGCCTTTGAGGAATTTAAGTAAAATTATTTTAATTTCAACAATATTTTGCTTAATTTTTATAAAAATAACATTAAAAGCATTAAGTTAGTCTGTATATCAGACATCATAAGCCAAAAATCTCATTGAAAGCAGTCCATCTATTCCTAAAGAATTGAGGTAAGGATGTATTCATCTTAACCTCTCAAACCTTACCTTAATTTTGCTTAGGATAACATATACTAAGTTTGACGATGATAACATCTTAATACATTGATCGTATATCACATCTAGCTTTAATCTTCATAACATATATGATAACACTCCTTGATGCTGAATACTTGAATGTAACAAAGGTAAAAAACCAAAGGCTAATTAGGGTTGAAAATGATAGAATCAACTTTACTATACATATGAAAGTGATGAATTACAACATGATTGGTTTAAATTTAAAAAGGGACATTCCAAAATGTTCCATTAACAGATCTGCCCCTTATAAATTAAACTCAATAGCAACTAGTGAATATTATTATTATTTACATCATCATTAAAGATAGAACCTCTGCTTCTTTAGCCTTTTTCCCTCCTTGCAACAAGAATGTTATCCACAAAACCTTGTATTTTATTTATTTTTTTAGCAAAATATATTTATAAAGTTTGATCTCCTAAAGCAGCCATTGATGAGCGATTCAAGCGAAGCAAATTCCTTGAAGATCTCACGTTCTTGAGCGTCATCATCAACTTCTGTCTCTCCCCTTCGACTTCTGCAAATTGCAAGCTTAACTGAGAGTATCGATCATGCATTTCCTTGAGTTCATTTTCGACATTCACGTATTTTCCTTTGATTTCCAGCATGTCTTTGATCAAGTCGTTGATGTCCCTAAAGCTCTTAAACACCGCCTCCTCATCGCTATGTTGTTTAAGAAAAGAACTAACATAAAACAAAATCAGATGATTATTTGTCCCCAACAAAAGCAAGCTTAGCTGTTCTTTTCTGATTTCATCAACCATCTTTTAAATAGGTGTAAAATAGAAACCATCTTACAATCTAGTACAATTTTAGCAATCAGCCTCATTTTAAAAGATTTTAACTAGTTTCATCAAATCAAATGTCACATATGCACAAATAAAATAAATAGGTGAGAAAGATTAAAGAACAAAATGATTTAAAATGTATGAAAAATAATTACTAAATGTTAGGTTTTTTTTTAATGTATGAAAAAATAATTATAAACTGTTAAATCAGGTTAATCAGTTAATGGCAAATATGATGTCAACTTTAGAATCTTTGAAAAATCAGCAAAAACAAAAACACCATCTTTTATTGCTACTATCAGTGAAAAATGTAACCTGGTTGCTAGGATTTGTAATAAAGTGTAAGTTAATTTTTAATTTTCAGCATGATTTAAAGTTGGTTGGCAAAGTGGGGAAAAGGTGTAATTTGTTACGGTGATGAGGGCATATGAGTAATTTTACTTTACCCTAAAAATTAGTACTGTTGGAGCAATGGTTGAGTTAGTTATCAACACATTACTTCTGAGTAGCTTGCCCAAATAGTAAAAATTGAAACGAATGATTACAACTTGAAGACACATTAACAAGATGATCACAAATATGGTCAAAAATATACCTTTGGAATTGGATGCTTGATTTCTTTTTTGTTCTAAGTGCTTCAGCAAGCTCGATTTCCAAAGCAAGAACCCTTTCTAACGCATTTCCATTTCCCGGAAACTCAACGAAATTTGGGTATAAGCTCCCTAACTCCTCGTTGGCCTTAAATTGAAAAACAATCATCAGAAAATTTATGTCAAGAAGGCAAAGAAATTAAACATTTTAAGAGTAAAATGCATATACCTTGTGCAATTGTGCAAGTTCTTGCTGCAAATCTTGGAAACTTGGTTCATAAGTAGTCAATGGAAGAAGTGAGTTATCATTTTTCATTTTTTCCAACTACCATAAGACAAATATCATGATATTAGATCGAGTAAAATATATGAAGAAAATCAATTAGATGTGCAAAAGACTTACCTCTTCATCTAGTTGCTCCATGCAAGATATCAAATGTTGAGTTCTGAATTGATCATTGACCACCGTTAGTTGGTTTGAATCATTAACTACTAAATTTTCTTCATCCTCATATGCGCGTTCTATCAGTCCCTGCTAGACCAATATATAGTGAATAAATTTAAATGAAAATCATAATCATTTATGCCCAAATTTTAATCAAAATCATGATTAGGATGTTTTCCACTAAATTTTCCAGGCATCTTACATTAACATTTAAAATCTATACATCTTCAATGCATAACAAGTAACATTTACATTTACATAGCAAAATAAATACTCTTCCATTCACTTCAATTTAAATTTTAAAAGGGTGTTTGAATTTACGTTTCCAAAGTGATTCTTTTGATACAAAATAATCATAATCAATTTATGACTAGTGACATAAAACACATATGCAGTTATGTGCTTCTACTTTATAATTGTAATAATCAGATAACCACATGTTTGAATGCATAGCAGAAATCAATCATTTAAGAAACTAAAAGAGAACATCAAAAATTGCATTCTTGGGAAATATGTTTTCATTCCAACACAATAGAAACAGATTAATAAGATAGTGAGTTCCAAAACTTAATTCCAAACACTGCGTTGATTTTTTTAAATGCATAATCTAAAGTTGAAGGTATTTTTAGTGTGTGTGCATGTCAGACTTGCTTCTAATTTGATTTTGAAATTTTAGTAAATCAAACCTGGATTTCTTGCCCATTAACTGAACCATTTTCTTTCTGAACAAGCTTTTCTCTAATCAAAGAAAGTTCGTCGGCAATTTTTAATTTTTCATCCTCGCTTTCTTGTAACAAAGAAACAAGCTTTTCTTTTTCTTCCTTGCAACATTCAAGGCTCAAAACAGAACATTCCAATTCTGCTTGTAACCGATCATAATCCAGTTTGTCAGAAATTACTGATTCGCCCTCTGCTTCCAGATCTTGAATTCTCCTCAACTGAGAAGCTTCAGATTTCTTCCTACTTTCAATTTCATCAAGAGCATCTTGTAATTTAAATAACATTTCTTCGTTATGCCTTTTGGAAACAGAAAGCTGTTGCTTTAAATCTTGAATTTTCGTTTGATATTGTTCTTTAACAAACGCCATTCTCAATGATTCCGATGGGCCTTCAGGGTGTTCTTTTTCTTTTTTCTCGTGTGCCACGTCAGCATTATCTTTAAGCTCCTTTAAGTAGATTGACAAGTTCTTGAATTCTTCAGTTTTTAGTTTCTGTTCTGAGAGGTTATTTGTAAGTTGGTTGCATTTATCCTGTAACATGATTAATTCATCATTTTGTTCTTCCAACTTTCCTTTGAGTACTAATAACAGTGTCTTTGATTCTTCCTGAGAAATTAACATATCATCTACCATGACGGCATCCTTGTAATTTACTTCAGTCATTTTGGTATCCCTACTGTGAGCAGTATAATTTTCTAAATTCAGTTTTAGAGATTCAACTTCTGCTGCTAAATTCTTGTTAACTTCAATGTAACGAGCGAGCTCCGTGTTTGACTCGGCCAACATTTTTTTCAGTTGACTCACCTCGAGAGCATGCCTGTTATTAGATTCTGCAATTTCAACATTTTTTGCAACAGTAGCCTGAAACTCCAACCTTAGAGATTTGATTTCTGATGCCAAATTTCTGTTTTCTTCAAAATAACATGTGGCCTCGTCCTTTGACTTGGTCAGCATTTCTTTCAATTGACGAGTATGGTCATTATTAGATTCTGCAATTTTAGCATTTTCAGCAACAGAAGCCTGCAACTCTAACCTAAGAGATTCAGTTTCCAGTACTAAATTTCTGTTTTCTTTAATATAATTAGCAACCTCACCTTTTGACTTGGTCAACATTTCTTTCAGTTGACTCGCCTCAAGGGCGTGCTCTGTTTGAGATTCTAAAATTTCAGCATTTTTATCAACAGAAGTCTGTAACTCCAATCTAAGAGATTCAAGTTCCATTGTTAATACTTTATTTTCTTTAATATGACAAGTAACCTCTTCCTTTGAGTTGGTCAACATCTCTTCCAGTTGACCAATTGTCAGTGCAAGCTTGTTATTAGATTCTGCAAATTCAGCAACTTTAGCACCAGAAATCTGAACCTCCATCCTTAGAGAGTCAATTTCCGTTACTAAATTTATGTTTTCTTCAATATAACAAGCTGCCTCTTCCTTTGATTTGGTCAACAGTTCTTTCAGTTGACTCACTTCGAAGGCGTGCTCTGTTTGAGATTCTAAAATTTCAGCATTTTTATCAACAGAAGTCTGCAACTCCAATCTAAGAGATTCAAGTTCCATTGCTAATACCTTATTTTCTTCAACATGACCAGCGACCTCTTCCTTTGACTTCGTCAACATCTCTTCCAGTTGACCAACCATCAGAACAAGCTTGTTATTAGATTCTTCAATTTCAGCAACTTTAGCAACAGAAACCTGAACCTCCAACCTAAGAGAATCAATTTCGGTTACTAAATTTCTGTTTTCTTCAATATAACAAGCTGCTTCTTCCTTTGATTTGGTCAACAGTTCTTTCAGTTGACTTGTCTCAAGGGTGTGCTCTGTTTGAGATTCTAAAATTTCAGCATTTTTGGCAGCATAAGCCTGCAACTCCAGTCTAAGAGATTCAAGTTCCGTTGCTAAATTTCTGTTTTCTTCAATGTAAAAAGCTTCATTTTGAAGACAACCGTTCAATCTCAACTCTGTATCATCAAGTTTCATTTGAAGTTCTTCAAACTGCTCAATATCTGCCTTTGACTTAATCAACATACCTTTCAATTGGCCTACCTCGAGGGCATGCGTGTCATTCACATTCGCCAATGTTGTCTCAAGAACGTCATTCAAATTTGAAATCTCTGCAATGTGAGCAATAGAAGCCTCTAACTTTAATTTAAAAGATTCAACTTCTTTGGCTAAACTTATGTTTTCTTCTGTACAACGAGCTTCTTTTTCAAGACAAGTATTCAATCGAGCCTCTGTATCATAAAATTTAATTTGAATCAATTCAAGGGTGCTCACCAAACTTTCATTTTCTTTCACATACCGAGCTTCTTTCTCAATAGAACTGTTCAATATCGCCTTATCATCAAGATTCCTTTTTTCTATCTCCCCAATTTGCTCACTCAAAAGCCGAATCTCTTTCACAAGCTCCTCAATCCGAGTCTCATATTGAGATCTTACAAATATAAGTTTCAAATCTTCACAAATCATAACTTCTAGAATCTCTTCTAACCTTTTACTTTCAAGTTCAGATGTCAAACTTGCAATGGCACCCTCTAATTTGATTTTCGTACCTCTTTCAACATCCAAGCATTCTTTCAACCTATGGAGCTCTTCATGCTTATTTTCTACATAAATCATCAAATCTTGATTGTCTTTCTTCAACTCAGAAATTGTCAACTTATGTTTCTCAAATTCTTCCACCATCATATTTAGCCCCAAGATTTGTTCATGAAAACTTTTATCTTCAGATAATATTTTTTGCAGCTCAAGTTCCAAAGATGAAAGATAGTTTAGCATCACTTCACTGTTCTGGACGTGTCTTTCCCCTGATTCCAAATTACTTTTAAACATTTTAGCTACCGAATCAATTTGCACTTGAAGCTTCTCAAAACTGGAATTTGGGATTTCCAATTTCATCACTGTTTCATATAAACTGTTCTTAAATTTCATCTTCAAATCATCAATTTCTGATTTTCGAGTTTCTATTTCCTTTTGAAGATTTTGTTTATCATATACTTCTACCTTTAGAAGCTTCTCAAGTTCCAGTTTTTTTATAGAAACAACTTCGTATTTGCCTTTAAAAACTTTGTAATCCATGAGCAGTGCTTCACATTCGGTAATCTTTTCCATTAACAGAAAATTCTCGTTTGAAAGATTTCCCAAATCCGATTCCAACATTTGATTTTGCAGCTGCAGACCATTGCATTTGGCAAGATAATACCCGTTTTCTTGAAATAACACATCCCGGGATTGGTTTGAAATCTCTAACTTTTTACCCAATTCTTGTAGCTTTTCATTCATTTTTCTTATGTAATCACTCGCTTCATATAATGTTTCCACAAGGGTTTCAGAGTACACGTTCAATTGTAAATTTGTCGAACACATTTCACCGAGTTCTTCTTCAACTTTTTTGTAAATATTTTCTTGTATACTCAACGATTTCTTTAAGTCATCTGAGAGATGTTTAGATGACGATTGTGAAGTGTCAGCAAAAGCTTCTTTGATGACAGTTTGATTGGTTTCAAACATTGACAAAACTTGAAACGAAAGCATGTCGAGATCTTTTTGCAACTGACTCACTGCAATTGAGTAATTTAAGCGGGCCCGTTTGAGGGCTGATTCGGAAACTGTGACCCGTTTTTGAAGCTCGTTATTAACTGAACTTAAATCGTTCATTTCGCTTTTAAGGCTTTGAAATTCGCCCGAAATTAGTTTCTGATTTTCTTCAAGCTCCTGTACAAGTGACTCATAGTAACACTCCATTTGATCCATTTTCTTTACTAGATTTTCCTTTTCAGCTTTTGCTATATCCAACTCTTGAAGAGGTTGATTTGGTATTTCACCAATGGTTTCATTTTTAAGATCTTGAACGGCACCAAGTAGCGCCTCAAAATCTGACTGTAAAAGACCCAAATCAGACTCACGAAAACCAATCAAAATCTTTTCTTGGATTTCCCGAATCTGACTCTCAACATGTACGATCCCATTGACTTCCTTATCTTGCTCAGTTTTATTTGAATTTCTTTCATTAAACTCTGAGCTCAATTTAATTTCTTTCAAATTTTGTAGATCATTTTTCAACTTTGAACATTCGGATTTAAGAAAGTTGACCTCTTTGAATAATTCTTGACTCGAAGCAATCTCAGTGGTGAGTTCCTGTGCAACCTTTTGCGTTTCGGTTCCCATTTCATTAGCATGAATCTGCAAAGCGGCTAATTCTTGCTTCAGCTCAGATATTGATGACTCAGCAACTGCCAAGCTGGCTCTAAGCCGGTGATTCTCTTCATAAACATTTGCCATGTCATCATCCAACTTGGCTTGATCAGAACCACCGGTTTTCTCTACTGGTGAATCATGCTTGTCAGCATAGTAATTATCTGACGTGGTTGATGATTCATCACATGTAACTTGTGAATCCGAGTATTCTCCATGAATGTTTGTTTCTTCTCTGAGTTGTATTCGAGTTCTAGCCTATTTTTAAATGAAACAAATAAAAATAGGAAACAATTCAGCAACATTTAAATACCCCAAATTTCAAATTATTTATTAAGCATGAATTTAATTTTAGTCTAAACATGCTAAGATTATTGGTCCACATTTGTATTCTATTTTATCCCAAAATGAATGTTCATTTTAAAAAACAGTAAATCAATAATTGGCATTCTTCTTAATGCTAATTAAAATATGCAGAGTGTTGAGATGGAAGGGAGCATATTTGCTCATGGCAGTGTATGTGTGTGTGCGTGCGCGTGTGTGTACACACACATATATATGTATGTATTTATGTATAAAACTAACCAACCTTACTAACTAGATCATCAGGTATCTGCAACTCAGAAGATGATGACTTGGTACTATTTTCGGTCTCTTTATTTACATTACTGCCACTTTGCAAGCCTTTATCCCTTTGCTGCTCAAATTCCCTGCGTTACATCAACGAATCATTTAATAAACAGTTAATAACAGCATCCTCATTGTTAGCTTAATAACATAAAATACCTGAATCCAGTTTTAGCCGTCAGAAGCTGAACTGTAACCTGAAAACAATATATACTGTCAACCAAGACCAAATAAAAAAAATATTTACAGAAATTTTTGGATAAAGATTAGGATTTCTCACATGCAAAATGGTTCCATGATCAGATCCCTGAAGGGGGAGAGCAATAACAGACGGCTGTGATGCATCGGCATAATCAGCAAGATTGATTGTAGCCTCGCCAAGGATACTAGACCGTGAAGTACCCTATGCAACAATTTTAGAGCAAAATTATAGTTAATCACAATTATAGATGAACTAGTGGTGTTTGGATGTTTATTTTCTAAGAGACTATGTGATGCTGAATAGTCATAATCGGATGATCAGTTGTAGCTTGTAACACAAAATTGTAGGAAATAAGTTATGTGTAAAATTGTAATAATTACTTTTTATAGTATGGAAATTTTGGCAAATTTTGACCAATCAAGAAAGTAAAAGATCAAATGGAAATGGAAATTATAGCCCCAATTGAACCGTGTAAAAGCCGATTGTTTTGTAAGAAAAATTGTTTATATAATCAACTGTTTTCCAGTTAATATCAAACGAATTGTTTGACCTCTTTAAGCAGAAGTAAGTTACCTAAACACTAGAAAAATGATTGTAATGATTTAATAACTTTCGAAACATGCATCCAAATAACCATTTAATTCAAATGGCAAAATAGAACAAGAGTGATAAATGGCCAAATATTTATATAAATAAAGGGAAACTTACCATGCCTACAACAACCTTGTAGAGCTTATCATCATATTGTTTGGTCTTAGAATCTAAAAGAAGCCTTGTTGTTTCATAAATGGGGTCGGCCCATTTACACGACCCGCCTCTTACATTTGCTTTGCTAGTCTTTGCAGTAGCTTTCCCGGTTTCAGTAGGAATAAAAGATATAAATAACTTTTCCCAACCATTTTGTGGTATCTGAAACGCAAACATTTTTTAAATTTGTCAAGCCTATGATATACTTCTGCCTTTCATGCATCAATTATGCTAACTTCTTATAATAAGCATTTAAGCATCATAGCATTTAACAATCACCACAAGTTCAAAAACAGACAAGAATCAAACGATTATACAAAGAAGCATATATGACTATAGGTGGCAGTTTTTACCCACATTAAAGGAAGTGGGTTGGTTTGGGTAAACAATTGTATTATAATGGGTTGATATGGGTAATATCATAGCATTTAATGGGTTGAGATGAGTAGCACTTAAACACAATGCGGGTCAAGATGGGTAACCAAATAACTATGTAAATGCAATGGATTCAAACATTTAAGAATGATTATTAATATATTTTATGATGAAATCACTAAAAATTATACAAATATACCATTTGTTTACTTATAACACGTCTTAAGTTAAACTAAATTGATGTTTTTTTAAGAAAAATCCATTTATACCCGAACTGATTTTGCTTAAAACCCATCGTGACCCGCACCCATCCTGACCCGTTATCCAACCCAACCCAACCCGCCCATTTTGCCAGGCATACATATGACTTTGGGTTCAACCGTTTTTTAATTAATGTTTCCTTAAACACCCCTATCTTACATTTTCTGATTTTTTTGATTCCAATACCCTGAGCTCTTATCAAGGTTAAAATAAAATTACCAAGAAAACATGTCTTATGAACGTGCATGTTAAAGATACATCCACCTACATTACAAGGGTAAAAATGGAATTCAATTTTACATATTTATTTTCTCTAATGACAATATTCCTTAATGTGCCAAAACTTGCTCAGTTAAGACAATCTGTCACAAAACAAGAAAATAAACGATGCCCGAAATGCATATTAATTAAAACTACCATATACAAATGATTCAGCAATATTAAAGTGCTACTAACTACAACAGACTGAAAGGAGATAAAAAGAGGAATTTACATGTGTAGCGTGAAACTGCAACCGGAAAACAACTTTTACTTTAGCTTTCTCAATTTTCCATTTGGTGACTCTTGACATTATTGCATAAACCAATATTACACAACCTGCAGATTGTTGAAATCACAAAACAAATCAATATCATTGCACAAAATAAACTTCTAAACTTTGAAAGTAAAGGGCTGCTTCCAATTGCTCATTAAAACTCTTACATGTTTATTGCATTTTGAAACAATTAGATAAAGGGTTAGGATAACCAATACCAAACAACCTTATTGTCATCTAAAAGCTTTAGAAGCTGATTAACGGTTAATAAGCAACCAAAAACACCCCTAAATGCCAAATGATTTTGTTCAAAATACATGATCAGTCAAGAGTTTTAGCTGGTAGATTGGTGCCTTGAAATTAAACCTAGAATCAGTATTCCTTGAGTGTCTCGATCCAGAAATTTACATGCGTTTGAAGTTAATCTTTATATATTAGAGGCCTCATGGTTGATTACAATCCCAAAAATGTATATGATGTAAATTGTAAAGTATAAGTAATAAAGACTAAAGATCCCAAAGAACACTAATCATATTTCATAGTAATAGATTTCCAAAAGGCAAAAAAGAAAAATAATTCTTACATAAAGCTACAGATACATAATGTGGTGAAATCATGATTAAGATATAATAGTTTAATTAATCCTAATTAAACTTTATTCAACTGTGAGAAAACAAAAACACTCCCAAACCATATAGATTTGAGATGCATAATCTAGATCTTTAGTGTTGCTTCAATAATTCAAAAACTGCAAGCAACCCACATTGCATTTCTTCATGATCAGACAGAAAATGAGATCAAAACCGGAGTAAAATCATACCTTCTCTTCAAATCAGTGACGAAAACGATTCGATCCAAAACCCTAAACAGTACGAAGACGAATTTGAATCTAGAAAAGGAGAAAAAAGAACTGAAAAGAGGGAAATCGAAAATATCCAAAAATGTACAATCAAAGTGAAGGATAATAAAAGGGGGGAAACCCTTTTTACTGAAACAGTTAGCTCAATGCTGAACTCAAGAAAGCAGAAATTGACAAGAACAGTGAAGACCCACTTCCGTAGTTTAATGAAAATAAACAAGAAAAAAGTAAAATTTGTTGCTAACTTTACATCAAATTTAGAAACCCACTTCAAAATTACTGAAATTGTAAAAAAGAAAAGCAGCGATGAAACATCACGATTGAATCGACAGATATGAGCATTGTGATACCTAACAATGCGGGATCTGAGATGGGGAACTTGCAATGGAAGCAAAATTGGGGAATCTGACAAAGATAGTGGATGGGAAGCGTGAAAAATCGGTAAAATTGAAAGGGGAAATGAAATTTAATTTTCAAATCAAATCGCCATCAAAATGAGGGAAAAGATGTGAGATGCCAGATGCAAGTGAGAGAAACGGGAGAGCGAGTATCTTGGTGAAAAGGTTGAGACTTGAAATCATTAATTATTTTTAAAATAAATCAGAGACCGGTTATTTACTCACCCTACTTTTTTAATTCAACATATTCACCGACTCTATACATCTCGTATGGGACGTATAGAGCCGCGTATAGGACCTATATGACGCGTATAGGTCTATACGTCACTATAGAAGTCCAATCATGACAAATTCTGGCACCAATGATTGACCATATACGCCTCGTATAAGGGGTGTGCAGTGTGTGTGAATAACACAACCCTATCAAAACAATCTATATGTTTTACTAGTATGTCACTCTTAATTATTATATTTCAAAAATTACTTAAATGATCTTAAACTATAAACATTTATAACATATACGGTTTTATACGGGGTAATTTGACCAATTATGTGAAGGTAATTTGATGATCTAATAATTATATGTGTTACAAATATGTAAAGTTTGATATCATATGAGTAATTATAATACTTAGAATACAAAAGTGAAATCCTAGCAAATTACAGGAATTAATTTACTCTTGTTATTTTTTCTATTTCTATTTTATTTTTATTTTATTTTAGTTTTTTTTGTTTTTGTCCTGAATGAATTAATTCACTCAAACATGATCATGTGGTTTTGTTTCTGTTTTTAGTTTTTGGAAGATCGAATTTTCATTTTTTTTCAAGATATATAGAAAAAGAGAAACGTGTTCCTTCTTGTGATAACGTGAGGCAGCGAGTGAAAGATATTATCACTTTTGTTTTAAAATAAATAGCACATCTTTATCTACCGGAAATCTAAATGAAAATCAATTTCAAAACTACATATGTTCATATTTGTTGAGTATTTTTATAATATAATATAACAAATCTATTATCTTAATGAATCACATTAATACGACAATATAGATAAAAAAAAAAACAAACAAACATCTCAAACAGAAACACAAACAATGCAAACCGATCTGCTGATGTACATGATCATAACACATGTTAAAAAGCAAGTCTAAACTAAAAATGCAAAAAAAAAAAAAAGACGTAAACAAATGGATAAACATATCTATATTTTTAACACCATCCCTCAATCTTATAATCTAAACACAACAAACATCTTAAACCTATTAATCAACAAATTATGTTGTTGTACTATTAAACCTTTGGTTATAACATCGGCAAATTGATTTTCAGATTTAGTTAAAATAGTCTCTAGAATTCCAAAAGAATTTTTTTCACGCAGAAAAAACATATCAGTTTTAAAAATGTTTTGTTCTAACATGAAACACTTGATTAGCAACAATAGCTACTCGAGCATTACTATCATAAAATAAAGGGAAAGGCAAATACATCTCAACATGCAATTCTACAAGAACATTATGAATTAACAGACTTCATAAGTTTCCGAACACATTACTTGTAACACCTTCTATCTAAGGACTATATATAATACACACACATAATAAAAGATAAATGATAAATATTTAATGGGTGACTAATCAAATAGCGTTCAAACGAGTTAAATAAAAATAAGTGACAAGATGGTCGGTTGAGTTCGAATGATGACATGTTCGGGTCACGTTTTTAAAGTAGATGTGAACGCAAACTAGTTGAACCAAAATTAGAA
Organism: Mikania micrantha; assembly: GCA_009363875.1. NCBI lineage: Eukaryota > Viridiplantae > Streptophyta > Magnoliopsida > Asterales > Asteraceae > Mikania > Mikania micrantha. The sequence continues at coordinate 109,149 of SZYD01001373.1, forward strand.
TATATATGTATGTATGTATGTATACACTGTGAAAACTCAATCTTATAGAGAAAAACCCCTTAAAACATGTATGGGTCGTCCATTTGGAATTAAAAAAATAAATACGTGGTCAGGAGACATACTAAGGATTTACAGCTGAGAAATGTC